>ML677334.1:51462643-51568394 GCA_007922305.1 Dermatemys mawii
TCTCCTGAGGAATTTCTCATTGGTCAGTTGTCCACCTCTCAGGTTACCTTTAGCTTAACCCCTTACAGGTAAACACTAATTCTAGGCTACTTCACACTTATGACACTAAGGTTTAAGGTTAACTTTACAAAGCCCATACCCACAATCTCACCCTCATCTCACCTACTGCTGTCCTATTCAATTTGCCTTGCTTCCTCCTATGGTATTTATCTTATTGTTTCAACCAGGTAAGACAGTGGGGAAGCGGAGGAGAGAGATGTCTGTGCTGAATGTTTTGGACTGATCCCATTCTGAAGCAGCCAGATAAACTGATATGAAAGGGCATCAGTCACTTGGAACAGACACCAAGAAATCTGGGATTTTTCTATGAGCTGAAAATGGAAAACAGGGAAGGAAATGTGTAGGAAAGTGAAAGCAAAGATTATTCTTATTTAAATAGTTCATGGTCCTGATTCAGCAATGGGCTTAAAGTTTTGTATGTGTTTCAAGTTATGTATGTTCTTAAGTACCTTGCTGAATTGGACCCATTAATTAACATTGCCTTTAATAAATCATTAATTAAGTCCTTATCCAATAGTTGCAACCTAAAAACATATTTTGCTTCTCCACCTTGCCTCAGGCACTCATCAACAATTCCTAACTGCTTAATTTTAAATTTTCAAAAGTGGCCTTTGTATGAGATGTGGTGAGAACAGAGTGCATGTTTTGTGTGTGTGTGTGTATATGTGTGTGAGTGTGTGTGTGTTTGTAAGCATGCGTGCACAAGTGTTGTCTTGAGTTTGTGAGAACTGTAGTTGTTTAGCTAGGAGAACACAAAGAAGTGGGCCAAAATTAGGGTCACATTTCAAAAGGGAAGTATATTTAAACATTACTTTTGTAAAAGTTAGTAAATGGTTCACTTGTGTAACAGGATAGATAAGGCCTGTGAAAAGCAAAAAAGTTTGGGAATTATTGAAGGAAGCCCTTTGAAGGGGGAAGCTGAGGCAGGGGGCTGCTGGCAGGATCACCAGGAAGCAGCATGAGGGACATCCACTCATTGACAATTGAATATATTGACAGAAAAATCAGTTGTCCTATGAACATTTGTTGTGTCAAAGGTGAAGATTAAACAAATGGATGTTTTTCCTGCCTTTAAGTTGAAGTTTCATTCAACCTTGACTGTGGAGTCTGTATAACATCTCCATGATGCACACGCACACAGTAGGATTGAGGTGAGAATCTGCACCATGTAGGAGAGCGGAACAAAAGAATTTTTATTGATTGATTGATTGATTGATTGTATTTTTCTGGATTGAACTATAACCTTGGTGAGTTAGAATTTTGAGAGTGTCAATTTTTTCTTTCTCTAACTTCCCCCAATCTTCTGCTAGCTTAATTTTTCTTAGGAATACAAACCAAAAAAACAAAAACAAAAAAACCAATTCAAGCACTGGGAGCGGTGTTGTTTCAGTGTCAGATCTGTATTCTGTCTTTTTATATTTTTCTTTGTTATGCAGGCTGCTCATTATGAGTGATTCCATTAAATAAATGACTACAAATACCCTGATGTGAGCTTTGCAAAGGGCAACAGCAAGACAAACTATTCACTGCTTCTCTATTTTTCACCTGTTTGGAGACAAACTGACTTTTTTAGAGCAAATTGAATCCAGAATTCAATCAAGGAGGCTGGCATTGGGCAGAGGTCTGCTGATTTTATTTTGTTTTTCACAGGACTGAATTCATCTGCTGCCTCCTGAGCAGCTCAGAATAACAGATACTGGTTCCTTGGCAAGCTGCCTTGTTCACCAGAAAACTGTGCTTTCTGTAGGACTTATTTTAAAACACTTCTGTTGGCTGAGATCTGCTATTGAGCTCATCAGAAAGTGGACAGCTCATGAGATAAATGCACATGGATATCTGTCCTCAAGCCAGCGTGGCTGAGTATGACATAACTAAAACAAAAAGACAGATGTGGACGCCCCTAAAATGTCAACTCATCAAGAGGCATAGTTCATTAATATTAGGATGAAATTGTTTCTCTTTAACTATGGCCAGAACATATGTTTGGTCACCCATGTTTTAGTTATTATTTTCAGGTACCTGACAGGAATTGGAAGATAGTTCATCCTGCCATTTGGGGGCTTCATGTACTTAATGTCCATTTTGGGGCCATCTCCCCTCTTCCCATGGTTTGGCTTCTTTCACAGTCTTTAAGGGCAAGCTACACTTGAGATTTAAGACTAAGAGATTTTTTTCCTGAAGTCAGCTACAGAAAACTTAATGGGCCTGATTTTCAGAAGTGCTGAGCACTGCCACTGTAAATGAAGGTGCCCAACTCCTTTGAAAACCAGGCCCCAAGCGTCCATTATTTGGCCTATACTAGCCACTCCTATACTAGAAGAGCTAGCAGCAATATTTGGCTTCTGCTATGAGTATCCTTGACTTCGGGTGTGGAGTTGTCAGCCCCTGAAGAAACCATCCCCAAACTTCAAGCCATTTCTGCCTCAAGGATGAATTTCTCCTTTGCTTCAGCTGACACATTTCCATGCCTCATGTCAGACAGAGACTATACCGAAGAGACTTCCTGAGCAATGAGAGCCTAATTAGCAAGTCATTTGGATGGACTCATGGGTTTTGCTTGTCAGACAGGGGAAAAAAGTAAATACATACCATGATATTTCACAGCTGTCTAACTGTGATGACAATTTTCAAATCCATTAAGATTTGTTTTCATAGCTACAGAGCCCAGGAGACTCTCTGAAATACCAATGGTCAACAGCAATATGAAGTATCTAGTAAGGAATCAAATTCTCACTAAGAAGTGTTATTGCCATTGCATGGTACAGTATTTACCGTAGAACATAATTATAGCACTTTTATAGCCTTTTCCATTTTATGAATACAGGCAGGGAAATCTCTGAAAGCATTTCCTCAAAGGGCAACCTTCCTTCTGATTGAAGGATTACACCCAATATTTGTCATAATTCATATAGTATAACATTAAAAATGCACCAAGAAGCTTGAAAATTATTGGCACTAATTGCCACACTTATACTGTATGAATGTGGAATGTTTTCTGTATACATTTATTTGGATTCACATTTGTTCTGATATATTCAAGGCATACATTTTACAATCGGTATCTGAAAAACAAAACAGACATTACTCCTTATATCTCAGAGCATTTCCAAAAATTAATATTACATTGCCAATGTTACTGAAAACCCTTTATTCTCTAAAGCAATCCATGGTGATTTCTCCTTTTTTTTGATGTTACAAATGGCTATAATTTATCTTATGATAATCACATCTCTGACATGTTGTTTCTAGAATTCATCAGCTGGCTACAAAATACATTTGATCTTAGAAACGTGAGTATTTTTGTTGCTGTGAAGTGAGTTTAAGTATGCACATTATGAAGGGTATATGATTTAAATCAGGAGTACTTAATGCAGAACTTGTTTATGTGGAAACTTGCATGATGAAAGCAAATGACATTTTTTATTTACTGACTGGTGAATGCTGTAGAGACCCTTCGCGCTTCCTTTGCCCCCCATGCAAGAGAGGTAAATCAGAAATTTCAGAGTTCAAGCTCAATTTACAAGAAATCCAAATATTTGAAAGGATGGAAATTCACAGTTGAGGTAGCAAAATACCTAAATTCTGCCTCTGGAGAGATGACAGCCTACCATTTCCTTCCTTTGACTAATTGGGCAAGAGGTGCAATAATCAAGCTTATAAAAGAAACCTTAACTATGTGATGTCTACTGCCACTATGAGAATGTGTTACCTGTACCGCCTGTGCAGTGTCAAGCATAGACTGTGATCATCTAGTCTGACCTCCTGCACAATGTAGGCCGCAGAATCTCACCCACCCACTCCTGCAATAAACTTCTCACCTATGTCTGTGCCATTGAAGTCCTCAAATAATAGTTTAAAGACTTCAAGGTGCAGAGAATCCTCCAGCAAGTGACCCATGCCCCATGCCGCAGAGGAAGGTAAGCCCTTCAGGGCCTCTGCCAATCTACCCTGGAGGAAAATTCCTTCCTGACCCCAAATATAGTGATCAGCTAAACCCTGAGCATGTGGGCAAGACGCACCAGCCAGACATCCAGGAAAGAATTCTCTGTAGTAACTCAGATCCCACCTCATCTAATATCCCATCACAGGCATTTGGGCATATTTACCACTAATAGTCAAAGATCAATTAATTGCCAGAATTAGGCTACCCCAATCATACCATCTCCTCCATAAACTTATCAAGATTAGTCTTGAAGCCAGATATGTCTTTTGCCCCCACTAATCCCCTTGGAAGGCTGTTTCAGAATGTCACTCCTCTGATGGTTAGAAATCGTCATCTAATTTCAAGTCTGAACTTCCTGCTGGCCAGTTTATATCCATTTGTTCTTGTGTCCACATTGGTACTGAGCTTAAATAATTCCTCTCCCTCACAGTATTTATCCTTCTGATATATTTATAGAGAGCAATCATGTCTCCCCTCAGCCTCCTTTTGGTTAGGCTAAACAAACCAAGCTCTTTGAGTCTCCTTTCATAAGACAGGTTTTCCATTCCTTGGATCATCCTAATAGCCCTTCTCTATACCTGTTCCAATTTGAATTCACTCTTCTTAAACATGGGACCCCAGAATTGCACAGTATTCTAGATGAGGTCTCACCAGTGCCTTGTATAATGATATTAACACCTTCTTATCTCTACTGGAAATACCTCCCCTGATGCATCCCAAGACTGCATTAGTTTTTTTCAGAGCCATATCACACTGGCGGCTCATAGTCATCCTGTGGTCAACAAGTACTCTGAGGTCCTTCTCCTCCTCTGTTACTTCCAACTGATGCATCCCCAGATATCCTCAGTTCAGTTACACAAACACTTTAAAGGATCATATATAGAAAGCATAACATTTTCCAGTTTGAAAAGTCATTTTACAACAGTCCCTTCAAAATGAAAAGTTGTTGAATCCCTAATTATTGGATATTTATCACAATATAACTTCTTATAATATTTTCATATTAAAAGGATATTTAATACCATTACAGCAATGAAACAAAGGTATTTTTTTTAAAAAAGAATTACTATAATTTTAGTTTTACAATTTTGCAACAGAATGTCAAAATGCAGTGGTTTTCGTGAAACCTTAAATTAGAGTTAATAAATGAAGACTCGGTTTACACCAAGGTCGCCGACTCTTGCTGTAACAGTATATATGAGGGAAATCACTTCAACCCTGGGGGTTCTGCAGCACCCTAGTTCCAGCACCTATGCCTTTCACCACTGCAGAACTCAGTGAATGTCGATTTTAGATTGAATATTTGGTAAGCAATAGCTGTCTCCTTGAACACTAACAGAAAGTAGCCCGCCTCATAAAATAAGACGAATTTATCATCAGGGGCAGCTTGATGAGGAGGTGATGATAGAACTCAAATATGGATGTAAAAAGAATTAACTAGTGAGAAATAGGTTTAATTTTCTATGTTGTACCCAGACACCAGTAACACTATGGCAGGAATAAATCACACCAAGGGGCAGAGTTTATGTAATATAAAGTAGAAAAGACAGAATTAGAAGAAAAATTTTCTTCACATAGGTAGGAGTCATGCAGAAGGCATAACTGGATACATCTAGGTGGAACAACAAGTCTGAATAGCTCTAGAAAGGATTTAGTCCCTAACTCAGCAAGATACTTAATGATATGTCCGAATTTAAGCATACAAGTAACTGTGTTGAAATCAATTATTTAAACTGCTAACAGTTAATTAATAGAACTGACGATAGAACATTTTAGGAGAGAGCTTCATTTAGGTCACTAACTACTCACATGGTCACGTTAGGTACATACTTAAATATCTTTCTTAAAGATGTCCTTAAACAATTGTTTAATGAGAAATTTTGTGAGTTGGCTGCTAAAGCCACAGCAGTCAAGTACCTAAGCTTTTGATACGATCTCCCACAGTATTCTTGCCAGCAAGTTAAAGTATGGATTAGATGAACAGACTATAAGGTGGATAGAAAGCTGGCTAGATTGTCGGGCTCAATGGGTAGTGATCAATGGCTCGATGTCTAGTTGGCAACCGATATCAAGTGGAGTGCCCCAGGGGTCAGTCCTAGGGCTAGTTTTGTTCAACATCTTTATCAATGATCAGCAAGTTCACAGATGACTCTAAAATTGAGGGAATGGTAGATATGCTGCAGGGTGGGGATAGGGTCCAGAGTGACCTAGATAAATTGGAGGATTGGGCCAAAATAAATCTGATGAGGTTCAACAAGGACAAGTGCAGAGTCCTGAATTTAGGAAGGAAGAATCCCATTCACCGCTACAGGCTGGGGACCAACTGGCAAAGCAGCAGTTCTTCAAAAAAGAACCTGGGGATAAAAGTGGATGAAAAGCTGGATATGAGTCAGCAGTGTGCCGTCGTTGCCAAGAAGGCCAATGGCATATTGGGCTGTATTAGTAGGAGCATTGCCAGCAGATCAAGGGAAGTGATTATTCCCCTCTATGTGGCACTGGGGAGGCCACACCTGGAGTATTGCGTCCAGTTTTTGTCCCCCCACTGCAGAAGGGATGTGGACAAATTGGAGAGTTCAGTGGAGGGCAATGAAAATGATTAGGGGGCTGGGACACATGACTTATGAGGAGAGGCTGCGAGAATGGGGTTATTTAGTCTGCAGAAGAGAAGAGTGAGGGGGGATTTGATAGCAGCCTTCAACTACCTGAAGGTGGGGCTCTAAAGAGGATGGAGCTAGGCTGTTCTCAGTGGCGGCAGAAGACAGAACAAGAAGCAATGTTCTCAAGTTGAAGTCGGGTCTAGATTAGATATCAGGAAACACTATTTCACTGGAGGGTGGTGAAGAATTGGAACGGGTTATGTAGGGAGGTGGTGGAATATCCTTCCTTAGAGGTTTTTAAGGCTGAGCTTGACAAAGCCTTGGATGGGATGATTTAGTTGGTGTTGGTCCTGCTTTGAGCAGGGGATTGGACTAGATGACCTCCTGAGGTCTCTTCCAACCGTAATCTTCTATGATTCTAAACTGATCTCTGTCCTAAAATGTTCCATTTTGCTATTAACCTTTTAACTGTCAGAAAAATAAAAGACGTATTATCGGGGGTGGGAGGAAAGCAGACTCACATTTCTCAGTAAACAGTGCAAATATTTTCTCTAGGAGAAATTATTTCTTTTAGAATCAAGGTTATTCAAAGCAGATATATATGAGACAGCTGAATACAGACTAAATTTCGAACAACCCTTAATTGCATTCTTGTGATGTATTTCCATTCATGATCAGAACATGAGCTGTAAGAAGAGGAAAAGGGTCATAGACCAGGTCTATTTAAATTCACATCTCAAAATGATTTCATATTAATATTTGAAGAACGTTTATTATTTATCACGCATATTGAAAGAGAAATATAATGCCAAATAGCCAGACAGAATGTGTGATAAATGTTAATCTATTTGGCTAGAAGGAAAGAATGCATACTAGTAAGACTTAAATATCTCTCTTAAAGACTCTCTTCTCAGAAGAAATAAACCTTGAGAAATTGAACCTGGTGTCACATACATCTGTAGAGCACAGTAGTAAAACCAGAAAATATTACTTGAATGAAAAAAAAAGCTGTAAACTAGCCTTCAACATTGGTTGATAGTGCGATAAATTTGGAATAGCTGTTGCTATGGCTACAAACATATTACCTGACCAATAACATAAAGGTGGCCCAGAGTTATTTACTATCTATGTTTTACATGCTCTTCAGTTTTTGGAATGGTTTACTGCATTTGCTTACTGCTTCTAATAGAAACATGCAATATCATGTCAGGCTCAAGTCTGCATTTCTAGAACACCCAAAATGCCCATTGAAATCAATGGGATTTGGGGGCACATAAAGAATACAGGATGAGGGCAGCAATGCTTTGAATATTGTCTGAAATGGTGTATTTATGGGCTGTGTGTAACAGCATGTTAGCAAGTTTAAATTTTACCAAACTCTGTGTTATATAATTTTTTCACATAAACTAAGATCAATGGGAATGTTTTCATTACTGTTTTCCTTTTGTTTCAGTGGAGAATTATTGTTAAACAACCAGAAACCAAACAAAATCCCCCTTTTCTGCAGTAATTGGAAGCAACAATACATGAAAAACTAGTACTGCTTCAGGAGACCCATGAAGTGGAATTGACTAGAAAATAACTATGAATAAAAGTGAAACTGACTCGGCTTTTTCCATTGCCAAACTGAGAGCAATGAAAAAGTAAACAAACAGCACAATTACAAGGGGAAAAAAGAGATTTTACCAACTCCTTCTGTTGTAATAATTTAAAGCACTCTTTGCAACCTAGGGAAAACTTTAATCTGACATAGTCGTGGTGATTCTATTACAATATCATCTATGTCGTACGTTGGTCTTTGCACAAGAATATGGTGAGATCATCATCCTTGCTTCAGGTACAAAGTTTCATCTTAACTGGCTCCTTGAGGATTTTCCCTGCATAGGAACATCCTCTGGGAGGTGCAGAGGTGCTGTAGCAGCTCCTTTGTCAAAACACCTTTCCTTCAAGTGGCATATCCAATGGAAAGGAGGTATGGTCAGGCATCCCACTCCCAAGATACTGGAACAGCCTGTGCAGTTTGAGAGCAACTGGAGTTGAGTTAGTGGCCATCAAACAGGGTACTTAATGGATGGAGCAAAGTGCACACACTATACGCACATGAAGACAGGCAGGGAGAAATTGTGGAGCCTGAGGCACAATGTGCTCACTGTTTCTGCTGAGACAAGGGAGCTCCACACAACACCTTGCTCAGAGCTCTGGCATAAAACATATTCTGAAGAATTGATTTTTCACTGTATATTGTCATTTTCCTAGCAGACAGCTCCTAGTGGAGCAGATTCTCTTGATTCACAAGCCTACATTAGTATACAGTGCTCAGCCTACTTCTCTGTTCATTTCTCAATATCAGCAATCGACCATAAGTCTGCTTGGGGAAACAGTGTATTTTCTTATGGTTAACTTCTATTCCCACCACAGAGTCTGCAGAGGCAGAGAGTTAAATATTATTATATGTTTTGAAGTGCATAGACTAGCCTGTGACTTTTTTTTCCCGTTAGTTGTAAGTGGCAGAGCAATGCAGGATTTTTAAGAGGCAAACCATGATCCCTGCTAGCTTATTATAGCTATAATGTTAAGCCTAAATAACTTGATGGGATCACTTTTAGGAGCTTGTACACTTATTCTAGCAATAAGTTTGAATTTCCAGGGCATTGCTTCTACAGCATTTAGTCCTATTTGTTAATACTAAGCAAGCTCCTGTTTTCATTTCCGTGAGCCATGGCTCACAGTGGAAAGGAATGCAGAGTGGTCCCATTGCAGCAGGAGCCACCAGAGAAATTCAGGATGAGTCAGCAGAAACTGGACAGCTGTGTTGTCCAGTTCAGGGGAAGGATGAGGTCCTGTCCCACTTCAGAAAGCTAGACACTTTCAGTAGTATTAGCATGGTACAGGGACTCCACTTCCCAGCTACACTGTAAGGGATACAACAGAGGAGAAGGTTCCTTGCACTCTTCCCCCTTCCTTTCATACCTGCAGAGGGTCAGACACAAGCTGGATCTAGAGCTATTTCATAGTGTCTTTGGCACTGGTTTGGAGTGTCTTTGAATTTTCTGTATTGTCTCTTTTGGAACTTCTTTCCTAAGATTCCAATGTGCACTGGTGCCTGGAGCCGCCTTTGTACACTGCAAAGCAATAGGGCTTGGCTTAAATCAACGTCAGACCTTCCGGGGTCCTGGGACCCATGGTCTGAGCCCTATGTTAGTGCAATTGCAATGTCGATGCAAGAGGGCTTAGGCTTGAGCCTGGACATGCAATGAAATGCAAGGCTCAAAGTATTTAGCCTTTCACTAAGACTTTGAATGGGAAACCATCAGAGTCAATGTCAAACAACTCAAACCACCTAAGGTAAAAAAGAAACTCTACAAGAAGACCGAGCTTTGCTCTGTCCGTGAATAGAAACAAAAGCTGTTTTCAGTATAAGCTCAGAGGAGGGAGAAGCACTTCATATTCCATTCACTAAGGGAAACCCTTGGTGGAGCAAGGGGGCTTTTATGAATGTTTGGATCCTGGTTCTTATGAAACCAGCCAGCTCTGGAAACAAACTGTTTGATAGGAAAGGTAACTACTACTAAGTGTAGACCCAGGTTTGCATTTTATTACTTTTTTTTGTGAAGTAACCATTTGCTTCCATCGCTTTCATTTCAAGTTAAATCTTTATTCTTTCTTAAATAAACTGACTTTTGTTTTATTATAAGAGCTCCCAAGCATGGTATAAATTTACAGGAGTGGTGATGCAAGGTGAAACTGGTGTACACTGCGCCTTGGGGTCAAGTGGATCTGGAATTTCTGTAAATAGCCAATAGTAGGGGCTGAATATCACAAGGGGGATAATTCAAATGGATTCAAGAATTGGGGTGTGCCTATTGTTACCCTGAAAGGAGACATGAGGGCTGGCATAGTCCAGAGATGAGTACTTGAGTGGCTAAAATGCTGGTGGTGTCAGGGAGCTTTCACGCATTTAAAAGAAAGACTCCCTTAGACTGGAGGCAGGGGCTAACAAGGACACTCAGTCCTGGGTTCCCAAAGAATCATCAGAGTCCTATATATTGCTGGCTATATTGCTAAATCCATATTCTTGTGAAAAGTGAAAATCTCACATCTAAAATGTTTCTCATCCATGATAAAAACATTTCTAGGATACTGTGCATTACAAAAGTTTAATCTTTTTTTGTGCCGCTTGGTCTCTGGAAGTGATTTTTAAAAATGGCAAGGACTTTCAGAAGCGATCCATTATTGTGAGTGCCTCCATTTTGGCAGGGGCCCAAGTTTTAGAGAGTGGATATTCAGAACTTACAAGAAAGAGGCCTCCTTTTTAGAGTTTCAAGTTGGAAACTCATAACCATTAGTCATTTTTGAAACTCTTGGCCATTGTTCCTTTTGTTATGGATATAAAAAAGTGGTAATACTGGAAAGGATTGTGTATTTTCTAGTTTTAACCAATCTGGTCTTACCTGGCAAGATAATGTAGGGGACTAGTGCACAATCCCCTTTTCAGGGGACTTCGGCCTGATTCTAGTCCAATTGTTTTTATCCAAAACTGAGATTCACAAAAAGTGGGTCTCCCAATTGGCCACCCACTAAGATTTTTATTTAATTCAGACTCCTGGATTTCTTAATCATAGAGGATCCGCCATGAAGCAGAACATCTCTTTCCAGAGGAAAAGATTTCCCTGCTGCATTGTCAGTTTAGAGTATGCTGGCTAAGACTGTTATCTGCTGATAGCTATGTAGTTAACATATGCCACTGGTGAGGATTGCTGACCTTTAAAATATTAGAGAAATTAAAATCCAGTCTTTTGCTACACAGTACATTTCACAAATATATAATTAATTGAGGCTGGTATGTGTAAGTGGCAGGAGCTGACCAACCTTTTATTGCTTCTGATTTAACAGAACATTTCAGAAAAACGTGAGTGACCTTTCTAACCATATCCTCTTGTTGTTTTTTCTGCCATGGTGCTAATCAGCACATCTCTCATTGTGCAGGGAGACTGGGAGGGGGAAAGGTAGAGCCCTGGGAGCAGCAGAAATTGAAGAACAATACTTGGCAACACAAATCATGCAAAGATTCATAGTTGTAGTGAGGTCGAGGAGCTTCAAAGAATCCAACAGCTTACAAGAGTTCAATACGTATTTTTGTCTGGGGGAGGGGAGATAAAATTTCTGTATATTTCAATAACAGGGGAAAAAGAAAAGGTTTAAATGAGGGGAAGCGGAGAGACAGTGCCAGAAAAAATGAACATGATAAAGCTATACTTGTCTGGCTTTGTGCAACCAGAAAGTCATCTTATCTTAACAACATTTCACTTCTAATCAATCTCAAATATTAAATGAACAGATAGGGAATGTTAATACAATAATTTGCTATTCATCATGAATAATAAACAGAATAATTTACTATTCACACATCTCAAGTTTGTAAATTACCTCTCATGCAGAGTCAGAAAGCAGTGACCAGAGCAAATTTATCAAATGAACTGATGCAAGGATTATGCCGTGAATCCCTTACATTGCTCATAAATCACCAGGCTTATCAGGCGAACTCAGTTCTCTGAACTTTTGTTCTTTCAAGCCGTTTGATTCATCTCTGCCCTCTATTCACTCCCCTATCCCTCCCGCTGCTATTTCACAAGCAAATAGTACCTGAACCTGCAGGGTTTCTCCCTTGTATCTGTGTGTGAGAGACATAAACAGACATAGAGACTCATTACACCATATATTCCCTTTGTGGATGATTTGATCACTCAATACTTCCTAAATCTACACAGTGTTAGGACCCTGAAGCACCAAATCATCAATCAACAAGCTGAGAAACTTGTTTCACAGTGTCAGCATGCACTTAGCATTTTGGGGTGGTGGGTATGTGAAAAAGAATGTTTAGCTTCCCTCATCCCATGCACACATAACACCAGGAGGCACCAGCTGAAGAGAAAGTTCTTTGAGAGGATTCTACTCATCCCAACCTTTCTTCAGATTGCCTCCAGCTTCATCTGGAGCTGGGGAAGATGAATTGAGTGTAAAGAGAACAAATTTGGACTTAAAATATTTATAGTCTACAAATTAGAATGGGGACCAGCCATCAGCTCTGCAGGCTTGCTTTGTATGCTATATAAGACATAGAGTCAGTATTTAGTGGTCATTTGGCTATCTTACCCAAACTTTCCAATGTAGATGAAAATTTCACCAATAGGAAAAATAAAAGTGAGCTACTATAAGTTCACAGAAGCTTAAAAATAAATACACGTTGTGTACTTTAATCAGGCTTTACATATCTTTTGTCCTGTTATACTCTGTTCTACTCTCTGACAAAGGGGCATAAGAATATAACTCGATCCAGTTGAAATTTTCCCCTGGAAACTTTTTCCCAATAACAAAAAAAGCCATTTTATGAAAATGATTATTTGTGTGGAAATTTCATTTTATTTTTTTCTCCAATATTTTGAAGGAAAAATATTGATGTGTGTTTTTATAAACTAAAATTGTTTTGGTTTTCAGTGATTATGTTCTGTCCCATTCCCTTTTTCTATCCCATTTTTGATTTCTTCTCCCTCCCTTTTAAGTGAAAAACAAAACAAAACAAAAAAGAAAACAGGTGAGAAAGGGGAAAAATAAAAGCAAAGAGAGAAAAAAAAGAGGAGGGTGGAACTCAGACTGGAATAGCAAAGCCTCTGAAAAATTCAGGGTTTTTCTTTTTAATACACAGATTAAGAAAAGAGTGTCTGCACATCTTGGTATAATGCTTAGATTATCCACCAATAAAAAGATTGTTTTAAAAGTCATAAGATACGTAGAGTACATCATTAGCAAAAATCCAAATTTAGGTGAATATTTAACAATACAGTTTAGATATTGACATCCAAGTATTTGGGTACCTCATTCATGAAAAGTTGTACAAAGAGAGTTGGTTGTGGAAAACAGAAAATATCTATCAGTGAAGATTGTCCCTCAGTAATTGAGAATTTAGGGTAGGTTGTCCATTTAGAAAACACAATCCATCAGAGAAGTATTTCAATTACTTTCCCCACTGTGCTTCCCATCGGCACTCCAGTTCAGCTCTCCTGGTATTGCCGATGTCCGGCAATGTGTTTTAGATAGATGTCCCTTCACCACCTGATGTCCTCTAGGATGACCAGACAGCAAATGTGAAAAATTGGGACAGGTATGTTTGTGTGTGGGGGGAGAAGGTAATAGGAGCCCATATAAGAAAAAGACCCCAAAATCGGAACTGTCCCTATAAAATTGGGACATCTGGTCACCCTAATGGCATCTGACACCATGAGTTGCTGCATCAGCTGAGCATAGAGTTGATTGATTCCACATTCCCACAACATTTGCTTGTTACTGGGTTCTGTGCACTCAGTGCTCCAACAATCAGTGCGTTTGTCTGAACCTGGTAACCCTTATCTCTCAGGGTCCTGTTCTCAAAGGACATGGTGACCTCCACCATCAAGATCTTCTTCTGGTCCTCATTTGTCTGAACCTGGTAACCCTTAGCTCTCAGGGTCCTGTTCTCAAAGGACACGGTGACTTCCACCATCAAGATCTTCTTCTGGTCCTCATTGGTGATGATGAGGTCCAGTCACCATTGGCTGTTGGTTTCAGGGGATGGCGGAGTTCTCTATTTACCCATGGCCCGATCCAAAGTACAATGAAGTCATTGGAACCTTTCCACAGACTTCAGTGGACTTGGACTCAGGTCCTCATTATTTGTTAGACATATTTACATGTCGTACAGTAAGCTCGATAAAGCAAATTGTACCCATGCCTTAAACTACATGAATAATACAGATTAGAAAATGCAAAACTAGTTTATCAATTTTAGAGATCCTTTGGTTATCATTAGTAGAACTCCTTTGTCTTTGACTTGACAGTGAGCAGAAATATACACGGATTTCTTACAATATGTGCTGTTAACCTAAGAAAGAAGTCCTAAGCCCCTGGGGAAATCCTGATGAATATAACAGTCTTGCCAGCCCCAAACTAACCTTTTTAATACTAATTTTGGAAACACTCCCGAGAACTTCATTTGTTAAGTCTCAAAAAATCAATCCCGAAGTCTTTATTAAAAATGCATCTGCATTAATTAGTTATATAACTTCTTCATTATGCCACTGCACAGCAGATCAACATGAAAGAAATGGGAGCTTTACTCTTATGTGAGGAATAAGAAGAAGAGTTGGGATTGCAATACACTTTCTGATAATTTGGCAGATATGGTTGCACTGTAATGAAACACAATAGGAACAGGCATTATCTAGCCAGCTGCAGTAATTTAGCAAGTTATTTTATATAGCTACATAGCCAAACAGTAAAAAACACAGTTGCTCTTTTTAAAACCGCAGGTCTTTGGGGGAGAAAAAATACTCTAGATTTAAACAGAAAAACAACTTTGTATTTTGCCAACAGTTAAATACTGCCACGCAAATGTCAATATAAAACTTAAAGGGGGAACTGTGAACTTGATTTCTCTTTAAATTGACTAACTTTAAAATATTTCTGTTTTGGATACACGGTTTAAAGAATGCTCTGTCTTGATTTTTAATGATCTAGTCCATTGTTATTGAAGGGTTCTTCTGCTTCACTTTGGATTTTTATAAGGCCTTTTTCAGAAGAAGAAAAACTGAGGTGGACGATGCTCTTGTGTTTAAGGCAGTGCATTGGGACATCAGGAATAAATTGTCGTCTCTTCAACAGATTTCTTGTGTGACCTTGGGCAAGTTACTTAGGTGCAGATTTTTACAGGTATTAAAACTGTCACTCATATTGGTTGCAGAGAAAATTAGTAACCCAAATACCAATTTAGTATTTATAAAATTAATAACCCAAATAACTTGAAAAATCTCTGCTCCCTGTAGGTGTAACAAAAATTCCTTTATTTATTTTGTGAGGTTTTATTTTTCAGTTGTCAGCTCTATTGGAGTAGGAGCTGTATCACACTATCGCCACATCTAGATTAGGACAATAGCTAACGAGTTTTGAAATAGAAACTATTTTCTTAATCTAGGAAGGTCCTGTATGTTTGTACAGCACCTAGTAGAAAGTAGCTTAGATCTGAATTGAGGCCTATAAATGTTACCTTGGTGGCAATGTAAGCTCCATAAAAGCTTACAAAAGGGGAAAAGATGCAAAGCGAACTTTTGCTAACACCATTTACATGCATTATAATGTTGCCTACCCATTGTTTGACATAGTTGCTTTAGTTGGGATACGTCTATGTTCTGATTGTCACTGTGACTGTATTCATGAAAGAACATGGGAATTGTTCAGGATATGCTCTGAAGTAAGTGTTACTTCATAAGCAGTGGACTCTGGTTTGATAATGAGATATAAACTCAACAAACAGGGTGGAGTGTGCTGTTCTAGGAACCAGAGATTATGGCCCTGGGAACAGGCACTCAGTCCAATGGTTCTGGAGGGCTCAGGTATCTCCACGTTCTCTACCTTGTGTGGAGTGATTTTGTAGGGCTCAGCTAGCAGTGGGGCAGCACAGAACTGACTTCAGAGGTAGGCTCAACCAGGCCAGCAATCATGGACCATGGTGCAGAGCTGATTTTTGCAGCGAGGTCTGACCAGTAGTCACAGCAGTTCAGAGCAACTTTGCTGTGCCCCAACAGGTGGCAGCAGTGCAGGCAGTAGCAGTGCAGAACTGAACCAGGTAGCTGAACATCAGAACAGGACAGTGAGGTGCAGATTTCACTGGATTGGAGCAGTCCTGTGAACAAGAGCACTCCCACTGCACCGGATGATTACTGAGTCTAATGGTACCTGTGAGTACAGTTTTAGTTGGGTGGGGATTCTTGTGTGGCTAAGTTCTGAACCTCAGTAAGCTGGTCAATTAATACATTTCTAATACTGTTGCTCCTTTTAGTGTGCGTGTGTGTGTGTGTGAGAGAGAGAGAGAGAGAGACAGAAACAGAGACAGCGACAGAGAGAGAAAGAGAGAGAGAGGAAAAAGCTTGGTTGTTGTGTTGCTTTTGTTTAGTTTTTTTCTCCAAATAAAAACATTTATGGTTCCATGTTCCCAAGGTCTCCTGCATGCCTGTGAGTGGGGAAGAACCACCTGTAAAGGGACCAGGGAGGTTCTATTTTAATTTCCCAGAGCCAGAAACAGGAACACCGATCTGAAGTGGGCTCAAATCATAGTCTTATTGATTGTTTTTAAAAAAAGGACTCTAGAAACGCTGAACCTGGCCCATGTTGCTATCAGAAGGATTACATAGATAACTACTACTACTAACAACTATATTGGGAAAATGGTGAAACTGGGTATACACAAAGTGCTCTGCCAAGTGAAGAATCTGAAAAAAGAAATCTTTTCTCTGTTCTCTCATTTAGTGTAACTGTATGTGCTATTTTAAATATTGTAATTGTATGTGCTATTTTAAATATTGCAACAATAGACAATATTGAGACAGAAATGTTATTTTCAAGTTGCTGCCCCTTTATGCAGAGGCTGCAATTGCCAATACTCTCACTCAATAAAAATATGCTATTGAAAACATTTTCACAAAACAAGCATGTACAGCTAAGCCCGAAACCCCCATGGTAGTCTGAATAAGTCAGTGAAATCATAGACAACATTTTTCATTGCAGATGGATCATTGTAATGTTTACAGGATGCAACAATTACTTAAGGTTCTTGCTGGAAATGAGGTTATATTTTCCCTTCAGAAAATTTCAGTGACACTATCATTTTTCTTAAATGTTCCAAGCCTCTTGGAATGACTGTCTTTCTTTCTCAAAAAATAAATAACCCTTCCTGGTTATAGTTATTTTTCAGATTTCTGACAAATTACAATCTAACATGGCATTAGTCTGGGTTAAAGATAGACATGTCAGACACATCACTTGATCAATGGCAAGTTAAAGTGTCAGAATGTAAAATAGAATTAATTAAATCTAGGCTATGGATGCAGACTTTCCCCATGAATACTGTAACTATGACTAAACAAGGACACATGAGCCAAAAAAGCCCCAGCAGTACTGAAATGGTCCATTCCTCAGATTTCTTCTGTGCTGTTCTCTAACACTAAGCTTTTCAGAGTGCTCTAAGTTTCTTCAAATAAACAGTTGCCTGAACTTCTCCTAACCCCACAGAAATGTCCACCTCATGGTCAGTCTGCCCTTGTTGAGGCTGAAATTGCTCTGAAGTCAGGAAAGACAGTGGTGCGGCCAGATCAGGGGACTAAGATAAACTGCCCGGAAGCTAACAAGAGTTACCTGTAAGCATGAGTCAGTAGCAATTATTCTTTATCTTTGTGTGGGGCTTGAATGCCCGATATTAGGGTGGCTCAAGAGAGCCCTGTGTTCTTCTGCAGGAGCCTCAAATCTGCCACCATCCTCTTACCATATCTTTATTGGCATTCTCAGATGAGAAGCCATGTATTGACAGGTCAGGGAGACTTAATCATGCTCTCCAATCCCAGAGATGGTCCCTGTAGACAATCATTCACTACCACTGCTTCTACTGTACAAGTTCACTGGATAAATAGAAGACCACAGTCAAAAGGGCTATCCATCTGGCATCTTTCACAGGATCTGAATTATGAGAAAATTAAATTCCAAAATAACTAGATATATATTTTTGAAAAAGACTTGGTTGAATAAATTATGTTTGTGATGCTTCACGTGGCCAGATTTGATAGTTAAAGCATTAACAGTACATGTTTGTTTTAGAAACAGACTTGATCTAAGTCACATTAATAATAATAATTCTGAGCATAAGGAAGGAGGAATACTGCTGTGTGTTTGACAAGGGAGGATGAAAGGAAGGAAATGCAACATGTCTGATAATTAAAGGATTTTTATTAGATTATAGGGCCAATAAGAGCTCTTGTTAGTAAAATATCAACTTTTTAGCTCCAGACCACTGCCGTATTGTAAATTAACTATGAAGTTGGCTTCATATTAGATCCCCCATTCTGCAAACACTTGCTGCACATTGTGATGGGGTTCCCAGAGTGCAGCCTGAGCTGTGGGACTGCTGAGCCCTCTGTCCCACCAACTGGGGTGTCCTCTCACTCTGTGATGCTGTGACAAGCTATAAGCCTCTGACAAGCACTGCACTTATACAGCATCCACAGGCAGGGATACACTCAACTGCATTACATGAATTCCTCTCCCGGCCAGTCATGAACCAACAATAGAGAGGCTACAGCCAATTTTCCCCCACCTGACACCCCTGGAATAAACTGTCTCGCCCTCATCAGAAGCCTGACCAGTGTAAGTTTATTACCCAGTCTGCCCCTTCCTCGATGTGGCGAGGACACACACTAGACTTTGTAATCTGAACTGAGATTTCCTCAGCACTTCAACCAAAACATACTGTTTTGAGTAAAATATAAAATAGATTCATTAGCTACAGAAAGACAGATTTTAAGTGATTCTGAGTAGCGAGCGTAGAGATCAAAGTTGGTTACGTAAGAAATAAAATAAATTTGCAGTCTAAGTTCTATAAACTAAACAAGATTTGATTCAATCAATGTCTTACCCTGATAGATGGTACAAAGAGTCACAGAACTTCAGTACACAGGCTGGAACTCTCCTCCAGCCTGGGACCACCCTCCCCAATTCAAAGTCATTGTCCTTCTGATGTGTTGAGTTGTGGGAGGGGATATTGAGGTCAAGTCATGATCTCACTTCCTGTCTTCATACTTTCTTTCAGCTTGCTGGAAAGATCTATGCTTGCGACATGGAGGTCTGCCCCGACTGGTCAAGCAGCCTCCATTGTCTACATGCTCTAACTGAGAAGACTTCTGGGATGGTCGTTAGGAGTGTGGATTCCCTTCAATGAGTCTGGCTACTCCACTGTAGTACTTGAAAGGCTGGTTGTGAGTGTTCCCAACCTCACACATATTTCAGTAACACACACAGCAAAACTACATAACTTCACATAAATGATAGCACATTTCCAACAGGACATTAATGTTTAAAATGATACCTCACAAGACATGCATTGTACAAAATATATCATAATTATATTACAGTGATGAATATGGGGATTCCATATGCTGCTTTGAGGTACAGAGTGCCACACACACATTTCACTTTAAACACATGAACTTTTAAGTTCAATGAATGTATTTACATGTTGTAAGTTAAACTGGTGTACAACTATTTGCAGAATTGGTTTCTTAGTCCCTAGTAACCACATTGCCCTCATCAAGCATAATAAAAGAATAGCTCAAATCAATCTGTTAGGACTTAGAGCTAGAACTGGGAGTCTCCATATACATGTAACTGCTCTGCACATTATGCACATGAAGTCTAGAAGTTTTTCTATGTATCAGAGTTGACCGTATAGGATTGATATGTTAAATGGGTGAAAGAGTAAGAGATTCATTTTCATTAGCCCATTTGAACTCTGACATTCTCCTTTCATGATATATATTGAATTCTCAGGGGAAAATGTTACTTTATAACTTTTTAGACTCACTTTGGCAAGCACAGAAAAAGTCTCTTACATAAAGACTAACTTCTGGATAAAAATAATCCATGTAGTAAAAACCACAAACTTGCTTCAACATTGTTCATGACCTTTTATTTGCTTTCTGTGAACATCTATAAGAACTCATTTTGGTTTGCAATAAATTGCACAAGAGAAAATGTCATAAAGTGTCACTAAGACTTGTGTGAATAATCGTCTGTCCCTTAAGTCTTTGAGTGGTTGTCTTGGAAGTTCTTTAGGTATATGGGAATGATCCAGTCCAAGGGTGCTGGAACTTGAGGTGCTGGGGTTGTGGCAGCACCCTGTTGCTTGAAGTAATTTCCAACAGGGTTTACAGTTTTGTTCAATGGCTTTCAGCACCCCCCACTATACAAATGATTCCAATGCCACTGATCCAATTGGGGAGCAGAAATTTCATATGACTTTAGTGACCAATGATGCAGCATAAGAAGCTGGTTATGATTACAAATACTCAATAGTTGTGATAAAGAGTTGGTGAGCTAGCTATAGAATGAAACATGTTCACGTAAACTAGTCACCGAATGATTTCTAATGACAAAAACTGAAGTTTTAGCATAGAGAATTAGTGAAGATAAAGAGGGACTGAACTTACTGAATAAATTATTTGCTGCAAACAATTCATCCAGCTTTAGTTCTGAGCATGAACATGCCTCATTAACAGCCAAATTAAAGAAGAAAAAATATTTTTGGCTGATATTTAGAGAGAAAACTAACTTTGTATTCTTTCTGACTTTATATTGCAGGAAAAGAATAGTTGCTTAATGAAGTCTTCATGAAATCATCCTACATTTTCCCCCCATGGGATTCTCCATCACTATTTAGAGTTTACCACATTCCACAGTGGAAAACTAATGCTTTGTAAATCTCTTCTTTGTTTTTCGAATAATGTTAGCATTTGATGTATAATATTTATCTAAGATATAAGTAAATCTGGTGGAAGGCAATTAAAATAAAGTTCTCCAAAGTTTACAAAGGTTTCGAGCCTAGGGCCAACTTAATTAAAGTCAATCGTGGAAAACAAAACACTTAGCACTGCAGTCCTCCACATTTGTCAGACTTGTGAATCATGGGAAGAGTTAATTAGAATCAAGTGAGGAAAGAAGTAAACATTAAGAGTGCTTTCTGGGGTTCATTACATTTGAATAAGTCAAAATATCTAATACTCAACTTTGTAGCTATGACCCACATTTCTTCTCTCCTTTCCCTGACAATTGGTGTACTATCGGATTTAAATACATGTAGGGCCTGATTCTCTTTTACAGAGAAGAGGATCCTAGAATGAGTTGTAAAACATAAACTGCAGTCTGCAGGCTTAAATCTCATTTACACTAAAGCCACTTTCTGCCATTATGGCAGTGATGGGGAAGTAAATTATATGTACTCCTAGTTTAAGACTTGTGACAAAGCTCCAAGTTTGTACTTGTGGGTCCTGCGCTTCCTGGCAGATTTAGGGGCCTCAGAAACTCATCTAGGCCCCAGAGTGACCTCCCTTTCTCAATATAATTGGCAAGAGTCACCGCCTAATGAGTTACCTTCATCACAGGCCAGTGTGGAAGATGGAAAAGGGGTGGGGAGCCCGGGCCCGCCCTCTACTCCGGACTCCAGCCCAGGGACCCTAATAGTATCAGCTAAGATGGCTGACCTTTTATCCACAAAACACAATACAATTCCCTGGGCTACTTCCCCACAGCAGTCCCCGCTTCTTCAAACTCCACTTCACCCTTACCTCAGGGCCTCCTTCCTTCTGGATGATATGTTGTCCACCACTCAGTCTCACCAACAGCACAACTTCCTCTCACAGCTCCTGACACCCACAGCCACCTGACTAACTGGGAGGTTTTTATCTGGTTTCAGCCAGTCCCTGATTGGCTTCAGGTGTCCCAATCAGGCTAGCTGTTTCTACTCCTTTCTGGAAGGTTCTTAATTGGACCCAGGTATCTTGATTGGCCTGGAGTAGCCTTTGTTTGGCTATCCAGGGAACAGGGACATGCGCATCCTGAGACTAATATACCAGCCTTCCAGCACTCTCTTATATCCTTCTGGTCTGACTCCATCATAGACTACTTTACACTTCCATAATGTGTAAAGCAGCCTTAATGAAAAATAAATCTCCTGCTTTCTTGTCTCAGCATGTGAGGCCCGAGCAAGGCCCCGTTTTCCAAGACTATTGCAATCCATGAATGAAGGTGCTGGGCATATGGCTAATAGTCACCTGGGAGGACATGCTCGCATTGTGTTTACTAAACATTATAGAGATATGAAGTCCTTTATGTCAGGGTTTCTCAACTGAAGGGTCAGGACCCAAGACTGGGTCTCCAGAATGTTTCAAAGTGTCACGGGGCAGCTCTTGTGGCTGGTGGGCTCACCTCCCTGCTCTAAGCACTGCAGCCTCTGGTGTCCCAGTGCCACTCAGGTTTGCCACAGCCGTCATGACTATGGGAGTCTGGGTAGGCCAAATCTGAGTCAGGCGCCATGAGCCAGGTCACAACTCCATTCACACAACTTTGGTCCAGCCAGAGGGCGGGGCCAAACCTGAGCAGTATTGCAACCCCAGAAGTTGCAATGCCCAGAGCTGATAGCCAGACTTAACTGGGCCCAAAGCAGGAGCTGCAGGAGCTGGCACCGTAAGGTGAGTGCCAGGCAGGATTCAGCCAATACCACGACCCCAGAGCCTCCACCGCCAGACTATTTACTGGGTCATACCATTTACAAATGGGTCCTGAGCTCAAAAAGGCTGAGAATCACTGCTTTATGTGCTATCTCATAAGTTGTAATTTATTATGTATGCTGCCACATTACAAGGTAAGCTTAAAAAAAGAAAAAAAAATGGAATGAAATCTCTATTAAACTTGTTCTGCCAGGCAAATGCCATTGGGAGAGTTTATATAAAGTCTTCAGCAGGGAAAAAAGGGCAGCTCATTACAGTACCTATTGTACATTGGCGTTTAAAGAGCTATGGCAAGATATTAATCCTGAAGGGAAGGAACAGGAAGAAAAGCAGAGCACAATCCTATATCACAAGACAGCTTTAGCAATAACAAATCAGAATAGCGCTGGTGCTTAACAAGGAAAAAGGAGATGCTGCTTTGTTTAAATTGCCCCAGCAAAGGCAGCTGGCCTGATGAGAAACACATGTGTGATATAAGAATGAGCATCATAATGATGTTAAAGTAGTGCTAGGAAAGCATGAAAATTTGTGGAGTTAAATGTGAATCTCTACTCTGAATTCAGCCAATGTATTGTGTGAGTGGGATTCAGACTTGTTGTGGCTCTACAATGGTTCTACAATGGAAAACCTATGCAAGTGCCCTAAATTAAAAGATGACTTTTACTGGATACAGAGCTTTGCATCAGAGCCTGGAGCTGGAGCCTGGAGCAGTGGAGCAGCAGGTTTTTGCCTGGAGCTGGAGCGGAGCCGGAGCACCGCTCCAAAACCCTGACTAGATGATTATTTTCATAGCTAGACCTACAGGACAGAAGTCTGAAAATTAACATTATAGCAGCTCTGATCATTCCTAAAGATAAACTGAAGAGAACAAGGAGAATAATACAACAACATAATTCAACTGCAGGAAAAGCTAATTTCCTGAAAGAAAATGTTATGTTGTCCCAAGAGTCTGAAATATTTCATAAACCATGTCCTTGTAAGCAGCCCAATTACGGCAGCATTTCTTTAATTCTCTAACAGCCAAGGTGTTTTCTGTATTTTTGAATGGAGCATTATTGTACTCTGGCAAATTTTTTATTCCTGAGAGTAATGCCTCCAGAAGCTGGAGATGTCAGAAATAATGCAAATGGTCTATGAAGCCTTCATGAGTCTGTACGAGGCAAAATACAGGTACAGAAATATGTCAGTAAATGGATACTTTCAGATCCTATCAAAAGTATGCAGTTATGCCTGGAGGTTGAGATACATTCTGAAAGTGCTAAGCTTTTCTAGAAGCTTGCACCAAATTAAAAATCAAACCACCTTCGGAACATTCATTGATTCCAAGACCAGAAGGGACCATTGGGATCATGTAAACTGACCTCCTTTACACAACAAGCCATAGAACTGACCCCAAATACTTCCTAGAGCAGATCCATTAGAAAAATATCCAATCTGGATTTTTAAATTGACCTGGATGGAGAACCCACTACCATTATAAACAAACAATGTGAAGCTCTGTTGTGACGAGATGAGAGAGGAGCATGATCTCTAGTCAATCAGAGTCTGGAATCCAGGAACTTCTAAGTTTATGATTTGCTTTGTGTAGCTTTGGGTAAGACACATTAACCTCTCTGGCCCAGAACTTTGAAGGTACTTAAGTGCCTATCTGCCTCTTCAGAAGCCTAATTCCAGCAGCTAGACCCTAGTGATGTTTCCAAAGCAGCTACTCAGTTGCCTCCTAACCCCTTAAGCACCTAGGTCCCCTGGTACCTATATTTCCCTCTGTCAGCATTTGCAAAGCTGGCTAAGAGCTGACACCACTCAACAACCCCTCAAGAAGTTGCTCAGAGCTCTCGCTCAATCCAAAGTGAGATTCTCAAAGTAGGCAGGGGCATGCCCTTCTTCCCAGTGGGGCTTGATCCCATAGGCATGCTCAGGTCACACCTGTTACCTGAAAGCCCCTAGATCAGGCGGGCTGGATTCAGGGCATCAGTCGGTGAAGGGACAGCAAAGCGCCTGCACATAAGACAACCAGGTATACAGGGAATGTAAGGTGAGTATGTGAGAGGCATCAAGTGTGAGCAGGAGACAGAGAGAAGCATGGGCTATCTATGTGACCTGATTCAGATGCCTAACTCCAGGAGAGAATTTATAGCTGAGTGGAGAAAGGTGCCTATCAGCCTATCAGGTTCATCAGCCAGCGGCTGAGGTGCATAAGCCCCTCTTCTCTACTTCTTTTCAGTGTTTCATTTCTGGCTAGCTTAGACAGCTCCTTGCTCAGCTGTCCAACTTCTGAAAGTCCCTTTCTCAAGCATCTAACTTTCCCCATAGACTGTATGGGAACTGTGGGTGCCTAGCTTGGAGCTGAAAATACCACTGGGCAGCAGATTAAGCACTGCAGTGCTGAGTGAAGCAACACCTAAATGCCTTTAAGGATCCTGGCCTCTATTTGTAAAATCATCTGTAAAATAGGATAATAATACTTTCAGGGACAGATTGGGTCCTTACACATGTTGGTGAGCGCTTACTCCTCTGGGCAATACCATTCAAGTCAAATTTGAACTTTGTGAAACATTTTGTTTGGTTTGGTGGCTGAACTGAAAAATAACAACAGTCATCATAATAAATTCCTTTCAAGTTGAACCTAAAATGAGAATTCATCAGCAACATAAAATGTGAAAAGGAGTTTACTTTCATGCTGACCAAAACAACAGTGTTTCAGTTTCAGCATTTTTAAAAAAGTTACTGTAACATTTTAAATAAAAGTGAGGGAAATTTCCAAACAAAATGTCTTTCTGAAATGAAAAATCAAAATGTTTTGACATTTCTAAAATTTCTCTTTTCTTTGATTGAAACAAATTGCTGAAATGGACCCAAAATTGAAAATAGTTCCAGTAAACCTGAATCTATGTTTTTCAGGGAAAAAAGTTTTGCATGAAAAATTTCACCCAGTCTGTTCACAATACCTAGCATACACAATTGTCCATCTTACTTCAATGCTGTAATGAAGTGATTACTTATCAGAGTGGAACACAAAAGCCCACACTGTATTGTTGATTACTGATAGCTAAGATGAAGGACAGATGGGGACAATTTGCACTGACTTTATGTCTGCTACTCTCAGGTACTGAAATCAGTAGGGAGCCTGTTTTGTGATTGTAAACCAGAACAAGGCTCTTTGTACAACCTACAGCAGTACTGATTCCAAGATGGAAGCATGACCATGCCCTGTGACAGTTTGGATCTTGGGGCCAATACAAGACCAAATAAACTCACAAGAAGTACTTGTGTATTGATGTTTCAGACCTAGCGTCATAGTACCTGAGCATCTGTGTGTATCTGAGTTTATTTGAAATAGGTTATGGTCCCAAAAATACATGTACATATCCACATCCCAGAGGGACTTACACATGCAGTTCTCTCTTTCTAAATGATTTTATCCACATTATGGTAGACAGCTAACATAGTTATTAACATATTTAACACTCTTCAGAATGTTTAACTATAACCAGATATACTCTATGTGCATGTGCTTCATAATAAACATAATATCTGAGCACTTCCCAGTATAATCTGATCATAATTTTTCTTTCCAGCCTTAACATCTCTATATAAAAACAAACAAAGAAAACTCTCACTTCTTCACTTGCAAGAATAGCTTAAAAGATGGGTATGGCAGGTGATTCTTCCTGCCCCTTTTCACCTTCTGATCCCCAATGGATATGTAGAGCTGTGTGAAGAGTTTATTATGAGAAAACTAAGTCAAAGAAATGGTCTTTGCCATTAGACCCAAAGGCTGTTAATAAATGTGGATTAGCATTTTAATAGCTACTGCTATTAAACAACCAGCACCTTCATGCCTGCACTTCTTGTAACTACCTCAAAACATGCCACTGTAATAACTTTTAGGAATTAAAGGCTAAAGTTTGATAATTTATATATAAATTGTTATAAATGAGCCATTTATAAATTGTTATAAATTGTTTTAAATGAGCCTTTATCTTGATTGTTTACTAAAAATAATAACTCCTTGTCTTTGCAGTAAATTATACATAATAGAAACAATGCGCGGCTGTTCTTTATAGGACAATCGGGATTCTTGTGACATATAAATCATAAGAACAGAGTCTGAAAGTTCCTTTCCAATTAGATTACATCCTATTAACTCAGAATTATTAAGAACCTATAGCATGATCCAAAAAGCTGACCACATGGCTTCATGGATAAGTCACTGGCTTAGAACTTCAGACATATATTTTTAAAAGAAAAAAAACTAACAACAGAGATTGAATACCCATAGAACTGAAGGCTTGTAAATGAACTGCATGCAGATAAAATGTGGTGCAACAACAGTTCTCACAACATGATCTACAGCAGTGGCTCTCACGCTTTTCAGATTACTGTACCCTTGTCAGGAGTCTGATCTGTCTTCTGTATCCCAAGTTTCACCTCACTTAAAAACTACTTGTTTAGAAAATCAGACATAAAAATACAGAAGTGTCACAGCACACTATTACTGAAAAATTACTTACTTGTTCATTTTTACCATATAATTCTAAAGTAAATCAGTTGGAATATAAATATTGTACTTACATTTCAGTGTATAGTATAAAGAGCAGTATAAATAAGTCATTGTCTGTATGAAATTTTAGTTTGCACTGACTTCTCTAATGCTTTCAGTGTAGCCCATTGTAAAACTAGGCAAATATCTAGATGAGTTAAGGTACCCCTTGGAAGACTTCTGCTTAGCCGCATGGGTACGTATACTTCCGTAGGTCAGTGATTCTCAACCAGAACATTGCCCAGGGGTCTGTAGTGAGCGAGTTGATTACATAAGACTGCTTCTCCTCCTTGCGTCTACCTCCTAAATCACATTAAAGACAATTCAATATCCAAGAGCAGTCCACAAAGTTATGTTGGTTTACACAAGCTGCAAAACTGTCCCTCACTAAACATTTTCCTAGTCTTACTTTTACATGTGAGCAATTATTGCAGTAGCCAACCACAAAAGGGAAGGAAGATACTCACAAAACACTGTTAAAATGTAGTAGTCACTATGAAAAGTCTGCGATGGCCTGTGGGCCAGCTTTACTGCTCATGCTAGTGTAGTGGAAGCAAAACCAGGCTGTAAGGGCCAGATTTTTCAGAGAAAAAACTAAAGATGCAGAGAGGCTACCAATAAATTAAGTGGAGTTGAATGCAGTGTGGGTGTCAACCCCTCATTTGCATCTCAAACCCACTGAAGTCAGTGATATCACAGAGTTAGAATTTAGAGTATAATTTAGATATAAAATTGGTCTGCATTGTATATTTTGTAATTACTTTGTGAGATCATTTAATGTTCAGCACTAGAGAATGTCAATTTAAATGGTATATTAAGCTCCTATTTGACTTGTATTTCTATTTATATTACAAGTATCATATTGTAGCCTGTTCCAAATGGACTGCTATAAACACCAGCCCAGGTCCAGGAGTAATCCCGAAAAGTATCCATGCATAAAGAGCTTGTTTATCTTGCCATACTGTGATGTAATTCTCATAAACACCAGACTCAGCTGTCCGATGACATGATGTCATAGGGAATGATGGTACAATGCATTCCTGATACTGTGATGTATGGCCTAAGTGTATCAACCATGTGGCTGTTACTTCTGTTTACTTCTGAAAAATAGATGGCAGCTGCTGCAGAATGTAAGAAAACATCTGCTTTAGGTGTGAATTGTCAGGCCCAGAATCAAATGGATTCAGACATGATCAACCATTTGTAGAACTTGTGCAGGTTTTAAGAATTATTAAAGCCCTCCATCACCTGGCCACTTTTTCCAGAGGTATTTGAAGTATCATGCAAACTATAAACAGTGTGATCTCCCTATACTGGGGTTGTACTTTTAAGATCTGCAAGTCACCTGTCAGGATGTTTCATTGTGCAATTCTATGAACAGATTTTGAAAAGAATACATCCAGTTATCCTACAAGGATGTGAGGAGAAGAATATCTTGCTGGTGTTGATTTCCTGATTACTATTACAGCAAAGCTTCAAACCATATCCTCAGCAGCATATGTAAATAGCAAAAGGAGGCTTATCAGAATCTTCTGTTCTCCAGAACAGATGCTGTTCTTGACAGATGTGCCAATGCTAATACAACATTAAGTTGAAATAATTTCCCTAGAGATTACAAACTTTATCAGCATTTCTTTTACTTACATGCCAATAACGAGGTGCTGAACTGTTTAGTACAAATGTAACATGACATAAAAGGCTTGTTTACAGTCAGTGTTCCACAGATATAGATACATTAAGTAAAACTGCATCTGTTGCACTCCTTGGCCCTTAATTTTACTAGAAAAAAATACATTTTCTTTTATCCATTTTCACAGATACATGATACCGGAATTTATATGTTTACAGCTTTCTTGATCAGTGGCTTTTGATTATGCAGAATTTTTAATGGGACCCACCATTTGTAAACAGTGTGAAATAAGGTGACAGCAGGGTTAGATGGCATGGCCAGAAACTAAACTAAACTAAACTAAACTAAACTAAACAAAAAGCAAACAAAAAGAGGAATCAAAATCTGTATGTCAATAAGAGCTCATGAGCAAAAGAATCATATTACAGTGCACACTTGCTACCTATGGTAAGGTTAGTGCACTTCTAACTAGCACACATTACTCAGTAAGACTTACTAGCTAGTACCTGTGAAATATTCATAGGTTGTGGTTCTGCCTCTGCTCTTCTGCTCTGTCCCTCTTCTGGTTCCTTTCCCCAAGCCTCTGTTCTCTGCCTCCTCAAAAATTCATTTGCATACTGTACGTGGATATTTTGCAATGAACCATAACAAATGAGTTAAGTCAGCAGCACACAAACCAGGTTATCAGATGTAAGTGAATGATCCATAATGAATAACTTACTTGGTTTGGAGCACCAAGCACAATGGATGCTGCCTCATGACTGAGGCTGCTAGGAGGTACAGCAATACAAATGATGATGATGATAATAATAATAAATAATAATAGAGATTGTTCACCAGTGGTTCAGAGCAAGTATTCATGATCAGAAATTCAAAATTAATCCTGTGTTGCTTAATTTTAATTGGATAATATAGGTCCACAAGGCCTTTTTTTTTTCCTATACCTTAGAGCATAATACTTAGAATCAGGTTTCTAAGTATTAAGTTTCATAACAAGTTTCATAATAATATAAGTTTCATATAAGTTTCATAATAATCAGGTTTCTATACCTTAGAGCATAATACTTAGAATCAGGTTCCTGGTGTGAATACTTGTGTTTATGAGGTCCATCTTTATTTACTGCAAATATTCTCCAGTGTTTGCTTAAAATTTATAGTCTCCACAAATATTTCCGCTAGTATTTTGTTTGCTGGAACATAAACAGGAAATGACCACAGACATAGGTAATTCATAAAGAAAGGAGAAAAAACAAAACAAAAACACCCCAAACCTACCAATTTTAAAAAATCCATTAGAACACACCTTCATGCTTCTTGCTCCACTTTATACAGTTGGCAAGAAGTGACTATATTGTTATCTTGTAAAATAAATAAGGTCTACTTCTGTAGCCCTTAATCCTTCTAGGATTAGACCTACTCAAATTAATGGATTACTCAAATGAGCAAAGACTGCAGGATTTACTAAGTTTGCAACCTTTTCATGTTTTCCTAGCATTGTCCCTTTTTGGAGGTAACTGTCCTGGGAAATCTGTAAGGGTGCTTACTAGATGCTTCCCCTAGCTCTAACTTATACAACACACACAGGAGAAGACAATCACTTCTCGAAAGAGTATACAGTCTAATCTCCCCAATGTCCTCTGCAGTGAAGATTTATGCAAAGGAACCATTTGGTTTTGCAGCAATGTCCTTATCCTCTCTGTATAAAGTCACTGTAGCTGGTAGATTACTTTCTTATGTACCATTTAAAGAATAATAGTACTCCAGGCCTTAACTCCACTGAATGTTTATTACTTTGGCTGATGTCAAAGGTGATTCTGAAGATAAATTCATTAGCAGATGTGCTTTTACCAATCCTTCATGCACTAACTCAGGGGTCAGCAACCTTTCAGAAGTGGAGTGCCGAGTCTTCATTTATTCACTCTAATTTAAGAGTTCGCGTGCTGGTAATACATTTTAACATTTTTAGAAGGTCTCTTTCTAGAAGTCTATAATATATAACCAAACTATTGTTATATGTAAAGTAAACAAGCTTTTAAAAATGTTTAAGAAGCTTTATTTAAAATTTAATTAAAATGCAGAGCCCCCCAGACTGGTGGCCAGGACCCGGGCAGTGTGCGTGCCACTGAAAATTAGCCTGCGTGCCGTCTTTGGCACCTGTTCCATAGGTTGCCTACGCCTGCACTAACTCATTCAATTTCATTAAATATTTACAGAAAGTTACTTTTTGGAACCCCATTTTTAGAGGGTGAATCTAATGGAATTATTTACACAGCCATTTACCAATTTTCCAACTTTCTATTGTTGAAAGCAGGAGGGGCATAGAAAACGTGATTTTTGGACAGCTTGCAAGTCAGCTGGGAAGCCATGATACCTTCAGTAGAGAGGTCTAATGTTAGAGTCCTATACTGAGATGATGTTGGCCAGGTCCATCAGAATAGTGGGTCCTGGAGTTAAAACCCCATTTTGATGCTCGGGGAAGTTCACAACTCTCAAAGCTATTGTTTCAGACTCTCTGCAGATTCAGGAAGATGTCAATGCCTTGTTATACACCAGTCACATTTTTAAAGCTTTTCTTCATATCCAGGTCGGCTAAATATTTACTTTTATTTTTATTTTATGATAGCTGAGAAGCTTATGACTCCAGGAGTAGGTACTACAGTTCCTATATTTTAATCTGGGCCTGCCTCCAAGGATAATCCAGATGATTCAGGACTTTGTGCTGGTGATTTCTTAGGTAGTACTCTTTCCTATGAATCAGGACTCAGATAATGTTCCAGCATAGTACAGTAGATTCTTGATTATCCAGGACTGGGTTAATCAGGTTGTGGATTAACCAGGATGTCAAAAAAAAAATACATGTAACTCACAGGGCCAGCTCTGGTTTAGTTGCTGCCCCAAGCACAATAATAATAATAATAATAATAATAATAATAAAAACAAACCACCAGGGCACAGGGCAGCTAGTGAACCATGCTGTAATTACCCTTAACCGGGAAGAATCAGAGGGGTAGCCATGTTAGTCTGAATCTGCAAAAGCGACAAAGAGTCCTGTGGCACCTTAAAGACTAAAAAACATATTGGAGCATAAGCTTTCGTGGGCTAATACCCACTTCGTCAGATGCATGCAGTAGAAGAATATATGCTTCGTCCAGTGCAGAATATATGCTTCGTCCACTGCATGCATCCGATGAAGTGGGTATTAGCCCATGAAAGCTTATGCTCCAATATGACTGTTAGTCTATAAGGTGCCAAAGGACTCTTTGTTACTTAACCAGGAAGATTACAGTTTCAGCTTTTAGCCAAATTACTGCAAGAAAAGATGATTAATACTGCAAAAAATATTTCATTAAAATGTGTTTGAATTTTAGAATGAATCTGCTTCCAAACTGTTGTGCACATGTGTCTTTTAATTCCTTCAGTATTGTGTTATACAAGTTAAGCGGCAGTTACGCCTGCCAACACAACCAAATCCTAAGCAACTATTGAATGATTACACTGGTCTACAATTTTTTAGAAGTCATCTGCTTCAGAGATAAAATGTGATATTTATTATGTACTTTGATGTGCTGAATTCAAATATGACAATTAAAACAACTGATTGGCTATTGTTTCTAAGATATTTAAGTTTTTACATTTTATGTCTATGCAAATTGTGTAGATAGTAGAGTTTTAATCATAAATTGTAAATCTAGGTCTTTTCATGTGTTTGTGGTTGCTTTACATGACAATATTTCACCTGTCCTGTTTATGTAACACTTTAAAAATCAGCAAAAGGGTTATATAAATAAAATGTATTATGAAACAAAAGGCAAAAAACTATTATGTACATAGTTTAGTCCTGTTCAGTGTCTACTCGGCGCTTCTTGGCTTGTCTCTTGTATTCATTAAATGGAGCATCTCTTGTCACTGTCCAGCAATAGTCTGCAAGCATTGATGGGCTCCATTTGCCCTGATAGCATTTCTCCATTGTTGCAATGTCCTGGTGAAATTGCTCGCCGTGCTCGTCGCTCACTGCTCCTCAGTTCGGTGGAAAAAAATCTAGATGAGAGTGCAAAAAATGTATCTTTAGTGACATGTTGCAACCAAGGCTTTTGTATGCCTTGAGGAGGTTTTCCACCAACAACCTGTAGTTGTCTGCCTTGTTGTTTCCGAGAAAATTTATTGCCACTGACTGGAAGGCTTTCCATGCCGTCTTTTCCTTGCCACGCAGTGCATGGTCAAATGCATCATCTCGAAGAAGTTCATGAATCTGAGGACCAACAAAGACACCTTCCTTTATCTTAGCTTCACTTAACCTTGGAAATTTTCCATGGAGGTACTTGAAAGCTGCTTGTGTTTTGTCAATGGCCTTGACAAAGTTCTTCATCAGACCCAGCTTGATGTATAAGGGTGGTAACAAAATCTTCCTTGATTCAGCGTGTGGTGGATGCTGAACACTTTTCCTCCCAGGCTCCAATGACTGTCGGAGTGGCCAATCTTTCTTGATGTAGTGGGAATCTCTTGCACGACTATCCCATTCGCAGAGAAAACAGCACTACTTTGTGTATCCAGTCTGCAGACCAAGCAAGAGAGCAACAACCTTCAAATCGCCACAAAGCTGCCACTGATGTTGGTCATAGATTATGCACCTCAAAAGTTGTTTCATGTTGTCATAGGTTTCCTTCATATGGACTGCATGACCAACTGGAATTGATGGCAAAACGTTGCCATTATGCAGCAAAACAGCTTTAAGACTCGTCTTCAATGAATCAATGAAGAGTCTCCACTCATCTGGATCGTGAACGATGTTGAGGGCTGACATCACACCATCGATGTTGTTGCAGGCTACAAGATCACCTTCCATGAAGAAGAATGGGACAAGATCCTTTTGACGGTCACGGAACATGGAAACCCTAACATCACCTGCCAGGAGATTCCACTGCTGTAGTCTGGAGCCCAACAGCTCTGCCTTACTCTTGGGTAGTTCCAAATCCCTGACAAGGTCATTCAGTTCAGCTTGTGTTATGAGGTGTGGTTCAGAGGAGGAGGATGGGAGAAAATGTGGGTCCTGTGACATTGATGGTTCAGGATCAGAAGTTTCATCCTCTTCCTCGTCTGACTCAAGTGAGAATGATTCTGGTGCATCAGGAACCGGCAGTCCTTCTCCATGGGATATTGGGCATATAGCTGATGGAATGTTTGGATAATGCACAGTCCACTTTTTCTTCTTTGACACACCTTTCCCAACTGGAGGCACCATGCAGAAGTAACAATTGCTGGTATGATCTGTTGGCTCTCTCCAAATCATTGGCACTGCAAAAGGCATAGATTTCCTTTTCCTGTTCAACCACTGGCGAAGATTTGTTGCACAAGTGTTGCAGCATATGTGTGGGGCCCACCTCTTGTCCTGATCTCCAATTTTGCAGCCAAAATAAAGGTGATAGGCTTTCTTAACCATAGTGGTTATACTGCGCTTTTGTGATGCAAAAGTCACTTCACCACAAACATAGCAGAAGTTATCTGCACTGTTCACACAAGTACGAGGCATCTCTGCTCACTTTGGCTAAACAGAAATGTGTCCCTTTGCAAAATCAAACACTGACAAATAAGAGAGCATAACACTGTGTGATTTCTAGAGCTGATATAGGGCAATTTGTTCAGCAGAGTGATGTCAGCTTTGTTATGATTGCATCATCCATGACTTCTAGGAATAACATGATGCAATTCATATCATGTATGATGCAATACCAGCTTCAGATTGAATCATTCATTGTTTTGCCTAAAAAGCAAGTACTGTCCAAACCCAGTCATAGATTTATTCATAGATCCAGTCAAAGATGTATTTTAGTCATTTCTGGTTTAAATTGAGATCCCTTCCCTTTATAACTCACTTATCCTCCGCCGTTCCCATGTCAAGGGTCGTGTATATTGACCCAATAGCATATCTTGAAAACTAGAGCCAATCAACATTTTTAAGCATCATTTTCGTTCTCAGTGACCCAGAATTAGTAAAGTTTGACTACATTTATTACAGAAGAATTTTTGGCTATAGAGCAGTGTTATTGAATTTATTTTCAGAAATCAGATTTCAAATTCCTAATTGTGACCATGGAGACCAGAAACTTGATTCTAGTAAGCAGCATTTTATACCCTTCTTGTGCAGGTGCATCAGTAAGTGACATCACAACATGCAAAGTAGTGGAAAATTAGGCCCTTTACAGAGAGGTCTGCATTTTATTCCAGTTTACTACACTTTTCAAATGACAGATGCTTCTGTCATAACATACATGTTCAGCAGGAGCAAAGATGGCTCAGTTTATCAGGCTGTTGTTGAATGGTCCTCCTTGCATCTTTCTTTTAAATGGAGCTTACTGCCTCTGATAACTGGCAGGCCACTATTTTCCCAAAGAACAGCTTTGGACGAGGCATGTTTCCCCATATTACCTTGACAATGTTGCTTGAAGCTGACCTAAGAGGACCATCTTGGGGGAATTAGAACATTTTTCAGAGTTAATGGCCCATTTACTCTTTGGCCTCTTAGGTACTAAATGGCATCCTTGACACCTCAGCAGTGTCATGTTGTTTATAACATGGACACTTTTCCACTGGGAAATGGACTGAGAGCATGAAGTCATTTCTCATAAATCCCTTCATCTTACCAACATCTGGTATTAAAATATCTGAGCAGAACCAAGCAGAATGAACAAAATCCTAACAAAAATTCTACCAGCATGGGTGAGTGAAGGAAACCTCCACAGATGATGATTACTATTTATCTCACATTTATTCTGTGGTAGTACCTAAAGTCCATTGTGGCCTATGGGCTGACCCATTGTGCTAGGCATTGTGCAGACACACAATGCGTGGCAGTTCCTGTCTCAAAGAGCTTACAGATGTTGCCAAAATTCCCTATGGATATTCATTGGCCATTCCCATATTTCAGACTTATGCAGAATATAAAGAAAAAAATAACCCCAATATTTGGGAATAAACTGAATGATTGAAAAAAAAATATACTATATGCTGTAAGTACCACCTTAACCTCCAGTGTGGAAGGGTTCTAGAGAAATCATAAACCACACAATTCATACACTCATGGTTTCTGATTTCACTTGCAATGGATTAGAGCCTTATTACATACTATTGTGTGTACGTTATTCCATATGCATCCGTTTTATAGATATAGTATTTTTTTTCAATCATTACTATAGATTACTAGTGATGCACACACTTTATTATACTTGCACCTGAAGTTCTTAATAAACCTCAGTGCTTGAAAGATTAATTGTGTCAGAGCAGCCTGGAAATTTTAGTCATTTCGTACACCTCTTAAGGCCACTATCTTTTTTGAAATCAACACTTTCTTTCCATTATTTTCAAGCCACTTATGCTTGATTCTCCCCCTTAAAGTTCTAACCTAGAAAATATCATGAATTTCTCTACTTTTGTAATCCATTCAAGTACATGATAGATGGAGAGCCTTAGGGACTTACAATCATTATACTTCCATTTACTTGGAGAAGGATTTCAATGAAAAGCTCTAGATTCAGACTGGGTGGAGAGGGAAGAAGCTATGTTCCCTACCATCAAGATTTACTTTGGAACATTCTGAGCTTCCTTAATACACTATTATGGGGCCATTATCCTGGGGGCCATTTTCATTATGTCCCTTTAAAGTCTCCATATTTCTTTGTCTCTTGTTCTCCTGAGTCTCCTACACTGAGGCCCACCATAGAGGAGGGAGCTACTAAAATTATCATCTCGCTTTCTTGCCTTCAAACGAGTCCTCTTATTTGCCTTTCTTTTCATTATTATCTCCCAAATAGGAGACAGAATGAAAAAGGGAGATGTTCTGGATTCATTCCTCACCACTGATTACCTCAACTGGGACCACTGGTTTAGCAGTAAACCTGTTCTTTTTTGTAATGGAGGCCATATATGAAAAATTACAGCACTAAAGATATAACTGGAGCACATACAAAAGATAATCTACTTGTTCGTGATGGAAATTTATATGATATTCCATTTTAAGGCAATTGCTATTGAGGCACCAACAGTTAAATTTTTCATTCTTTTAGTTTTGTTGATTGCAGCTCATCTCTCTTTCAATATAGTAAATATCTATTGTATAAACCCAAACAAATCTGTTTTGCAAAACACTTCCATTATAATGAGAAATATTGGGCCAGATTAACCAGTAGCCTCAAGCCATTAAACCAGATTTATGGATAGAGAAGCACAAAAAACAGGACCATACTAGTAAATTAACTCATTATTTTCATTTTTACAAGGTCATCTAACAGGGATTGGTTAATGAGGGGAAGGTCTGGCATTGAAAATGTAGTCCGTGGGTTAGTAAAAATTATTTTTCCCCTACACGACTCTATTGTGCTCATTTCTGTGGACTTTTCTTAGGGAATTTGATATTCTATTTTTTAAAAACATTTTCTTCTCTCTGTTATTTATCATTTGATTCCTGCAGACTCATAATTATTTCAAAAGTTTCATTCAAATAAATAGGAAAGCAATCACAAAATTTCTCATGGTTTACCTCTACCACAGAAAATGAATCAGACAGTCTGTAGAAAATAGACTTGCATTATTAATAGTTGGATTTATCCTGATACTAAAGGTTTTGGTCTAATTCATGTCAACATAAGTTATTAGCTGCACTTAGTAAAATGTCCATTTGTTGTTTGTTGATGGCTGTGAATGATCATTTATCTAGTATAATATCTTATTAAAATGTAAGCTCTACATGCATAGCCATACATTTATATTTCACATGAGATATAATATGTGGAGATAAATTTCAAGTAAATATATATAAGCATAGGCTCGAATCATGCAAGCAATTCTGCACAAGGGCCAGAGTCTGCCTGCAAACAGGACTGGGGCTAAAATGGAAACATTACCCCAAGGTGACACTGTAATATTTCAGGGAACTATGCAGATTCATAATCTTTCTTAAACTTCTTTAAAAATAAATACTTCTGGCACCTTTTAACAGAGCAAAATCCAATCAGCCTTCCAGAGGACTCAAAGATACACTAGATGTACAAATTAACCTCAGTGCAAAGCTCCAAAGGGAGCTATTCGTCAAGAGAGTTTAGTTTTAGCAAACAAACTACTCCAAGATCTCAAGATCTCCTCCGCCTCCATGTTAGCCTAATACCAATGACAGGCTTTTAGTCTAAGAGAACTGGGGCTCATGGTCTGCCAAGTCACTGGAGAACTTTTAAGATTAGTGTTGTTCAATTTACTTATTAATGATGTGGAAAAAAGTGTGACCTGTGAAGCACCAAAAATTTCAGATGACATGAAATTATTTCGGATAATCAAGACCTGAGAAGACTTGAGGAACACCAGAGGGACTTAACATGATGGCTAATAAAATTCAGTATTAACAAATACAAGGCAATGCACACTGGAAGAATAATTTCAACTGCTCAGGCATATTTGCTGGGTTCTAAGTTAATTGTACCACTAAAAAAAAAAAAAAGACTTGGGAGTCATTGTAGACAGTTCACTTAAACCCTGGTAAACACATAGTTTACCCTTCACCATGGGGGCCTTGAGTTGCAGCTACCATGAAACTCTCTTTGTAACTGATGGACAGTGCTCATTCAGCTGGCAAGGTCACTGTTGTAGAGGATTCAGGACAATAAGTTAGCAAATTTCACAGGAAGAAACTTGGGTTTAAAGATGCAGAAACTGTAAAATGTTTGTGTGTGTTCCCTTTTTAAATATTTGGGCACTGAACATTTTTTTCATATAAAATTCCAAGAAAATGTTAATTAACCATAAACATGTATACTAGATCCATCCTGCCATATTTTGCAAGTTTCCCTTGTTTCTTTTTTTTATTGACACGCAAATCTTGTTTTGAAGAACGTTTTTTAGAGAAAGTTTCTGATTCAAAAAATGACTGGCACAAGTTGTGACAACTTGGATTAATTGTATTTTATAACCTGAGAGGGTACAAGCCAGCAGTAAAATGTTTTCCTTGTCTAGGCTTTGGAAGAGGTCTCTTTTTAAATAGATATTCCACAAATCTTTGTGTGGCAAATGCTTGACTATATGTCTCAGTGGATATATCATTTAGAGAGAAGCATTGCATTAAAAACCTTATTATGCAACTCATGAAACAATAAACAGTTCATTACCTTCAGGATTACGAAGGGGTGTCTGCACTACCATATCAATTTATTGTTGCTTAATATACAATTACATAGCATGTTTATTCTATCTTGAGCAAAATAACATTAAATATAATTTGCCTAAGACTTAAAGTGAAACTCTTTTAGTCAAAAGTTATATAAGCTAAACATTTGTATCCTATCATCGTTCTCTTTTTGTCATCTAATAGCATAATGCCAATGATTATGAAGAGTAGTTGCATTAAATAGCTCATGCATTTCAGCTTCATTAAGATATTTGATCAACCTGAATACTTAATCTGCTGCTTTGTTTACTCTAGCATCATGCATATTCTTTCCTAATTATCTTGGGCAATTGGCATGCATGTCAAGAAAAATGTGAAAGTGAAGGAAGTGGAAAGGTATGTGTACTTTGAAACATATAAAACTTTATTATAACTTCCTTCATTTTCATATTTTTCTTGCTGTGGGCGCCAATTGCCCGAGATAATTAAGGAAGAATAGTCAGGATGTGAAGTCTCTTTTTTAGGTCCAGTGATCAAACTGGACTTATGAATTTAGCAAGTGAATTCCATCAGTTTTAAGGAGATCCTATTGTTTATAGATCCAAATTCCCCTCTCAGTGTTTCATTGCCTGTATCTAAAATTTGAAATAAGATGTTTCATACGCTCAGTGCATTCTGTGTGCTTAATTGTGCTCCACTGGTGTGCTGCTAAACTCCAGAAAGATAGGGTCTTCACATAAAGGTAGGAGGACTTAACAAAATGCATACTCAGTAATTGCCCTGTTGTATTCATTCCCCCTGAAGCACCTGGCATTGGCACTGTTGGAAGACAGGATACTAGGCTAGATGGACCATTGGTCTGACCATTCTTATGGAGTCAATTCACTAAGCATATGTAATATGGTATTATAAACAATGGCTAGTAATAGCTTGATTAATATTGTGACTTTCAGTATACAAATCTTGTTTCTGGCTTCCTGTTATCCTTTCATTGGTTTATGAACCCAAGTCCTCCAGGGAGCATCACAAATCCACATGGTGTCCCACAGTGCTTGATTTTGCATTTTGATTTCTGAGTTAGCTAAAAGATGGACAAAAATGCAATTGTCCAGACAGCTCACTAGCATGCTGTCAAACATATGACTTGTGTAAAAATGAAGCAGTCAGGCTAAATGAGTTTTTCTACATCTTCCAGCTAATTCCAAAAACCAAATGCAAAGTCCAGCACTCAGGGACTCCATGTGGCTTGGTGATGCTCCCGGAAGGACCATAAACCAATGAATAGATTACAATGAAATATAAATATTGAAAGCTATTGTAGTTACTCTGGCCCTTAGAAAAAGAGCATTTTGTTATTATTCACAGAGGGAAAATCTTGGCTTCTGATCCTGCTGCCAATAAAATCACTGGCAAAACTAGGAGTGATTTGCAGATTAATTGTCTAGTCTCTTGTAGGCTGTAATACTTTGGTCTAATTGTGGTTGTCAGGATTAGTGTGCAGATATTGGGTGGTGCTGATATACAGGAAGTCAGACTAGATGATCTTTTGGTCCCTTCAGGTCTACGTTACAGAGGGGATTAATGCAGTGAGATCGATCTATCAGGGATTGATTTATCGCATCTAGTCTAGATATGATAAATCAATCCCCGAGCACTCTCCCATCAACTTCTGTACTCCACCTCTGGAAGAGGCACAGGCGGAGTCGACAGGGGAGCGGCAGCAGTCAACTCACTACCATGAAGATGCCGTGGTAAGTCGATTGAGGTCAACTTCAGCTATTCTATTCTCATAGCTGAAGTTGTGTACCTTAGATTGATCCCCCCCACAGTGTAGACCATAGCTAAGACTTCAGTGGGAGCAGAATCATACCCCTCAAGAAATCTGAGGTCTTGCCCTGATAATACTAAATCCTGCCATTTTCCTCTTGTTCTTTTTCTTTTTCTTTGGCAGCTCCATCTCTCTCTCTCTCTCTCTCTCTCTCTCTCTTTCTTTTTAATCAAGAAAACTCCAGCTGATTGCTGCGGTACTGGTATTGCATCAAGAGAGAAGTGGTCTTTCAAGTGGGTAGGTCCAAAGTCATTTAAGGCATTAGAGATCAAAACCAATACATTAAAACCTCACCCTAAAACTAATAGGAAGCCTCTGCAGATCACAGAGCACCATTGTCAGTGACCCCAGTGAGATTCTCTTCTTGATAACGGAGTTGCTTGGTTCTGCAGTAGCTTTGGCTTTCAGGCTGATTTAAGGAGTTGCCTCTTATGGAATACTGTTGTAGTTTGGAGGCGAAGATCATTTGGGTTATTATAATGATGTCTGCACCCAGAAGAACTGATTGCAATTTCCTGGTCAGAGACAGCTTAAAAAAGCCTTGATTGACATTGCTGCAAAAGGGTGCCTTACCATGCAGGGACTGGAAATACACAGTACTTCAGTTTCACTGGGAAGAAATTGATTCTTGAACCTCTAGCTCAGGGGTTGGCAACCCTTCAGAAGTGGTGTGCCGAGTCTTCATTTATTCACTCTAATTTAAGGTTTCACATGCCAATAATACATTTTAATATTTTAGAAGGTCTCTCTCTGTAAGTCTATAATATATAACTAAACTATTATTGTATGTAAAGTAAATAAGGTTTTTAAAATGTTTAAGAAACTTCATTAAAAATTAAATTAAAATACAGATTCCCCCGGACCGGTGGCCAGGACGCGGGCAGTGTGAGTGCCACTGAAAATCAGCTCACGTGTTGCCTTTGGAACGCGTGCCATAAGTTGCCTAGCCCTGCTCTAGCTCATATTTACAGCTATCTGCTATGCTCCTCTCCCCCTGCTGCCCTCCCTCCTCCCTGAAGTGCAGAGGCTTTGAGACTGCAAAGCTGCTCCATACAGAGCCAAGATGACAGACTCATCCAAGCAATTGTACTAGAGCTGCAGTTGAGTTGGGTCATTCCAACCAACTGCAGTGCACTGACACAGTGACTCTAACCCTTCAGTTACTCTCTGTCTCTTCCATTCACTGTATGCTACAGTCTGACATTTTTCCACGGCAAGTTTTATACCATCAATAACTGATATGAACTTATATTACAGTTCAGCTCTTAATATTCTTTTATTGTTGACTTTTGTCTCCTCTGCATTTGAAATTACTTAAAAATAATAGAAGGAAATGCCATTTGCATCCTATAGTATTTGGCCTTTCTTCACTAATACACTTTACACACCGAGTTCTTTGTATGAATCTATTATCCCATTCTGAGGATTATAACCAATGTGTTTGTACTGAAATATAATCTCTTTTGAATGCACATAAAAAATCTCTCTCTCTCTCTCTCTCAAAAAAAAAAAAAAAAATCAAACCAGGACATCTGGTTAAACATCCATGCTGGCAGAGTGCAGTTGGTAGAAGCCCGGTGGTATTCTGCTAAGACTTCTGCCAAATAAAAATTCCTGAATTAGAGAAGATATCTAAGTAGCAGCAGTCTGCAGCCCAAATAAAAACTTGACAAAGAGCCTTTTAATTCCAACTGAGAATAAAAAAAAACAGCAGCAAAATAAGAATTTCACTCCTAACGAATATGTAAGGTGGGAAACTGAGGCACAAGTACACCCAATTTAAGCTTAATCAAATTTTAACTTTCATTTATAAACAGAATTATTGTCATGGACAGTTTGTGATCATATGACATATGACAGATAGTAAGATAGATAAGCCCAGTTACCAAGTTCTAGGGTACTGGAGGTCTCTCCATTTCATGATAGTTGTCTCAGTCTTTGGACCAGTGTTTCCAGCTTGAACCTTTGGTCAGTTGGTGTTTATACATTAATTTATCCTTCTACATCATCTATTATTCCACATACCCAATTATACAGTTATCCAAACTTTCATAAGCTGGTTTTCATTCTCCATTTTTGGTTATTTATAAATTAACATTACATCAACATAACTCAGTTATCCTTTTACCAGTCAACAAACATTGCCAGAAAATATTAAAATTAAACTAATATCATGTAGCTTGTATTTTTACCATTGAGCAATTTTCATCTTTTTGTACCATAGTTCAGTACATGTGTAACACCATAAATAATTCAGTAACATGACCTTTATTTTTCTTATTTGAGTAGAAAAGTTACAGGGAACACCTGGCCTGAATGTCAGCATATACTTATCTTTTCCAAACACCTATTTTCAAGGTTTAGGTGCTCACAGTTTAGCATCTCAAAGTTTAGCACTTAGGCTTATAAATTATTAGAAAACCTTGTCAAACAATCTTCTCTGTTGCATTTTGAGGTGCTTATTCAATTAGGGCCTAGGTGTTTTAGCTATTCTCCAACAAGCAGGAAATTAAAAAGAAAAAGATGGATGCAGCAGAAAGAGACACTGGGTGAAATCCTGGCCCCACTGAAGTCAATGGAAGTATTGCAATGGTTTTCAACACATGGTCCACTTACGGCCCAATCAGCACACAGCCACAGCCCATGTGCATCCTCAGGGCTACACACGTAGTATATATTGTTTGGATGTGGCCCACATAACACTCTGAGAGTTGCATATGCAGCCCACAGAGCTAAATAGATTGAGAACCACTGCTACAGATAGGGTTGCCAATGTTGGGTAGACATATTCCTGGAGGTTTCATCAAATGACATTATAGTTAATTAAAGATTAATCTTTAATTTCTGGAGACTTCAGGCCAATATTGGAGGGGTGGCAACCCTAACTGTAGAGAATGAAATGCTGGAAGAAATAAATATTGAGCCTACTCTGTCCAGATGAATGAAAAAATTAAATGAAAAATTCTAAAATAATAGAGGCTAGGAGAGAAGACAATGTGGTGGAACAAAATTAAACCAGAATTTCTGGGGCAGTTTCTGCCACCCATATTCTTGTTGCATAAGGCTATTCTCCACAGGTAGCCCCCTTAAAAAAAGGAACTTCTCATGGAGGCAGGTACTAAACTTGTATAAAAGTGGTAGAATCTGGCCTTAATATGGCAAAAACTAGGAATGGATCTTTTTCCTGGAAGACAGACATCAGAAACTGGAAGATCAAACTAAATAAAAGCTTAAAATAAACATAGTTAGGAGAGGAGGCAGCATTATCCAGTGCATAGGACACTGTACTGGGATTGTGGACACCTATGTTCTCTTCCCAACTCTACAAGTGATCTACTGAGTGACCCTGGCCAAGCCACTTTGTTATCCCTTCCAGCTAAGTTACTAAGAATGCCCAACTTACTAAGAATGTAGCCTCTTCAAAGAAGGGACTATTACTATATGTTCATACATTCCTTTGCACAATGAGGCCCCAATTTTAGTGAAAGCCTCAACAGGAACATCACCCCTGGCTGGGATGATTTAGTTGGGGTTGGCCCTGGTTTGAGGAAGGGGTTGAACTAAATGACCTCCTGATGTCTCTTCCAATCCTAATCTTCTGTGATTCTATGAAGGTGCTATACAAATAATAATAATCGAGAGACTTGGGTTCTATTACTGGCTCTTCCACAGCCCTGCTATGTGACCTTAGGCAAGTTACTTCTCTCTGTGACTTTGTTTCACCTCCCATATTTGCTTGTCTTGCCTATTTAAATGGTGACCTCTTTGGAGCAGGGATATCTCTCATCATGTATGGCACATAGCACAGTGGAGCTCTGTTCTTGGTTGGGGCCTCTGGGCACTACTATAATAGAGATAAGTAATAAAATGAAAATTGAGAAATTGGAAAAAAAAATTCAGTGATAATAGTTAGAACTGTTCAGAATTCTCACCTCACTCCCCGTCCCCCTCCTCTCCTCACCCAGATAAGTTCATTTCTTAAAAAATGTTTCAGTTAAAACTTTCCCTGGAAAATTTCAATTTTTCAGCAAAACATCATAATATCTTCAGCCAAAAAATGAAAGCTTTGATTTGGAAATATGGCATCACATTGGAGCCTCATGTCCACATTCTCCCTATGGGTCAGACTCCCTGAATGGTCTATATGTTCCATGGTGCACTGTGGTGCCCCATGCTACTGAGCTCTTTCATGGGGATTATTGGCCAAGGTGCATCATGGGACATGTAGTTCCGTAAATGAGAATGGTGGCATGAAGCAGCTGAACTACAGCTCCCTAAGGTACTACTGTGACACAGCTGAACTGAAGTTTTTTTGGTTTGCAGGTATTTCGTTTTCTAACAAAAAGTTGAAAATTTCCACAGAAAGCAGACTCTTCTGATGAAAAAAAATCTGTGGTTGAAAACCTAATTTTCTTTTGAAAAACAGATGTGAATGAAAGTTTTGACCGGCCCTGACAATAATACAATTAACAGGCCCAAATAAGCAGTAAACCATCTAGAAGAATTCTGAGAAAATATGCTGGGACCTAAAACATATAAACATGCACCTAAAAGACTGTGATGTGGGGAAAAAATCCACCATTTTCTCTCCAATTTTTGTTGAAAATTTTTTTTTCTGATCTGCCCAGTTTAAAAGTATAATGGATTATCTCAAACTCTATACATATTGAGTGGATTAAAATGGCATCCATGCAAATTTCCAACTTGGCATTAGGTACCTGGAAACTATTCAAGGGTGCTGCTGGCTTTGCAGGTGCTGAGAGATTCTTCTGACTGAGAGAGCAGAACAAAAACAGAGAGAACTGAGTGAGAAAGACTATTCAAAAACAGTTGAATATTCTTTTGATCTTTATCATTGCTCAGAAGACCAGACAAAGTACAGATACAGGCTGAATGCAAAGGTGTGAGATCTTGAGAAAGGACAGAATTTTGCCATTGTCATTTCTTTTTTACATAAAACATAGTCTGTGAAATGATGAAATTTCCACCATATTCACAAATTTGGGGTGTATGAGGAAGTCTGGTTTTACAGCTAAAGCACAAGAGTGAAAGTCAAAGCACCTGGATTCTAATTCCAATTCTTCAACAGGCTGCCTGCGTGACCTTGGCAAGTTACCTACGGCTAGACTGTCAGAGTTCTTTCTTACGCATCCTCCTTCCCTGGCTTCCTTTGAGTAAGAATTGCTCAGTTTGCAACTATGGCCACAGCAAGCAAGCAATAAATGCCAGTATGAGTCAGAATGTGGGTGCAGAAGACTAGAGAATGGGAGGAGCCCTGGCTTCGTCCCTTCACAAACCATCCAGAATAACTGGCCAGGTGCACAGCAGGAAGCAAACTATTCCATGAAAAACAATTAACTCAATCACAGTCTATTCTCTTGTCCACTCCTGAAAGCTATGTGCCCCATTTACTCCCATTACAATCCAGATTTTTGTTGCTTTTTGTCTCATTTTCCCTCATTTGATAAATAATTTCTATCCTACTTCACTGTTTGGACCCTTGTATGGAAACACTTTAGAGTACATGTGCAAAGGATGAAATTCCTGTGAAAACTTTGTAAGAATGTCAATGTAGGTGCATGAAAACTGAAAATTTTACACATCTTAAGCAAATAGCATTATTCACTTGATCAATTAATCCCACAAGGTTACTTTTGATCAAAGGCGAAAGACCCTTAATATATTGATACCCAAGAAAAACATTGCTTTTAAATCAATTAATGTTCATGGAACCATAAGTTCCTTAAGTGTAGCTGCAACAATTGAAAGAGAAGGACAGAGAAGGAATGATGAAGAAAGATGAAGAAGGAAGCTTGTAATTCCCACAGGGGCACATTTCTACCTTTATATCCTATACTCCCTTGAGGATATTACAGGTGGCACTGAATATCCTATTTCCACTAAGCAAAAAATGTGTAGGAAAATGCTTATTAGACTCATTCTATTGAACATGATTCTTTACTAGTTTGTTTTTCTTGTAGGTGAAGAAAGTTGTCAATATATAATAATAAGACTTAACCATGCTTTTGGGTAAATGTAATAAGCATGAGGAGGAAAAGCTTTCATCTTCTGCCTACGCATACTTAAGCATTTAAAAAGTAGGAACTAATCTTATTTCCATGCTGTGCATGTGCAGAAAATCAATATGGGGTACTTGCTGTTCAGAAAAGCTAATGACTTTTCTTCTTTTTCTTCCACACAAATCCTGTGGGACCCTGTGTCATAGAGACGATATCAGCTCTTTGCATAAAAAAAATAAGAAAAATATTCTTTTATACGTATTTCTTATAACACTCAAACAAGTTATCATTACTAATTAGACCTGCGTGCTTTACTGTATCAAGAGAGTATACACTGTACCTGGAGTTTTTGGAATATCTTTTTTATTATGCATTGGATAAGTCAATCTGAATCACGACTGGAATTAATCATGTTTAACATTTACCAGTCCATGACAGAAATTATTGTGACAGATGTCTGTTAATATGCAAATGAGATTTCTATTGCTTCAAGCATCATCCTGTAATTACTCAGCTGTTTCTCCAATAAGATTTATTGAATCAGCAATTTACGAAGATAGAGTGGCATAACCTAATTCATTCATGTAGATTCATTAATGTTTGAGGAATAGAAATATGTTTCCTGTCACTTTCATGAGAGCATTTGTTAGCACTGCAATTTGATATGGATCAGTTAATTCATCTATGCAAATTCATTTACAGCATGTTTCAGGATCAGCAGCTTTTGGACAAGCATGTCTCTGAAATGTTTCCTGCAGTACTCCCACTCATGGTTTGAGTGTTTAGCTTAGAAAAACCTCTGAGAAAACAACAGCTGGTGCCAGACAAAAAGTATATGGCCAGATTAATTGGGTAGTACCAACTTCTGGTAATTAGACAAGAACTGGTTGTATTCCTGAGTATTGTATCATAGCTGTAAACGATGCTAAAAGGAAAGCAGGGCTAATATACACTAAGTGTTGAATATAGAAAAAGTCAAAATAACTATGGACTACAATTTTGCTAATGATCAGTCTAAAGGCTTGAGTGTGGAAGCCAGTCACTGACACATCTTAACATTATACAAGCTGGGGCTATATACATATACACAGTTTTACTTTGATCCCAGAGCTGTTCTGCAATACTAAAAAATTCTGCTAAGATAAATGGGAGAGCTGAATACAGATCAAATTGCACATCCAGGTCATATAGTCACTGAAATTTTTTTCTTTCTGTCATTTCACCTTTGTATCCTTGTCCTCATTTCAGTTTTCTCATTGGCTGAACACCTCAGCAAAAAAATAATACTTATTTTAGCAGGGACTTGATACCATGCATCTTTCCTCCAATGTGAACATCCTAGCCACGGGCTATAGATTCATTTACTCACATGTGCTCTTCCCGCACCCCTATTAAATATTTATACAAAGTAGAAAATCTTCAACAGAAGAGACTGAGAAAGCTCCACCCTTACAGCCCCCTGACTAAGGCACTCATATGGGAGTTGCAGGTTCAAGTCCTATTACCAACTCAAGCAGAGGATGGATTTGAACCTGGGTCTCCAACCTCCTGGATGAGCGTGATAACTGTTGAGTAAAAGGAAGACACTCCCTTTCTCCTGTCTTGTGGGTGGGACTAGTCACTTTGAGCACACCAGCAATATTGGCCTGGTAGGCAAGGGAACACCTCATTTGTAAATCTCACCAAGCCACTTGGCAGTGTCAAATTTAGGGGTTGTTCGCATGCCTGGTGGCAAAAATTTTAGGGAATTTTACCAGTAGAAATATAGGTCTCTCCAGATGGCAACTGAGCAGTGGTTATGTGAATACCAGTGGTGTTTAAAGGCTGAAAGTGGGCATCTAAAGGGTCACTTAGGCATCTTATTTCCCTTGTGAATCTAGTCATTTGACTTCAGTGAAGTGTGCTTACAGTCAAATATGCATATAAGATTTATAGGATCAGGGCCTAATTTTTAATATTGAAGTCTAAAGGACCAGTTTCCTCCCATTGTGTAGAAACTTACTCCAAGAAGAGGCCAATTGATTTAAATGGCACTACTGGTGGTGCATGGCACTACTTGACATAAGTGAAGGTGGAAGAATCTGACCTTAAAGGATATATACATTTAAAACATATCTAATTTTAAGATGGTATAAAATAACAGTCAGGGCCGGCTTCAGCTTTTTTATGATGATGACGAGCGAAGACACTGACAGGGAGTCGCTGCTAAAATGCCGCTGAAGGACGAAGCGGCGAAGAGGGTATCACCACCGAAATGCTTCCAGAAGAAGCGGAGCACCACCCCAATTAGGGATGCCCCCCCCCGTGTTTGCCACCCCAAGCATGTGCTTGGAGCGCTGGTGCCTGGCGCCGGCCTTGATAACAGTGTTATCACTGTTGTGAAATACTGTTAGTATTATAGAAAATGTAAGGTTTTATTATAAAGTCATTTGAAAAGTTCATAACTAGATATCACACATCACAGAAACCTCATGGAGAATAATTATTCACTTCTCCCTGTTAAGGAAATTTAAAAAGTTGGATTTAGCCCAGGAGATAGAAGTGGCAACATTCATTATTGCATGCATGCAATAAGATTTCTTTTTTTAAGTGCATTGTTAAATCACCAACTGATTTTGGAACCATTGTGTTGGAATGCCACGTATAGCATTTATTATTACATTAGCAAAGCAGGTCAGAGGAAGATTACAGTGCTTCCATGTAAATTGTGTAACCCAGAAGACATGAAAACAGAAAGAAGGGACCCCATCAAAAATGCAATGGTCTGTTGAAACACACATATTGTTTTATTTTAAAAGTGCAGATTCTACACACCCTGATGCTCAGCGTTGCTTCATGAAAAGAGCAAAAATATAGTAAGTTAGTATTTGAAGCAAGCAACTTTCTTTTACCATTGTTACAATTATGGCCTAAAGAGAGAAAGGGCTTATACTAATATCACTTACAGCAACTTTTCTGCTCTTTATATAATGTGACAATGGGAAAAATATTCCAGGAGGGGAGCCCTGCTGCAGAACAAAGACTTTTCTCTTTATCAGTATGAACGTGGAACTAGCTGCAAGCCACAGTTTGGAGCTCTCTCACCTAAATGATGAGGTCTCTCACCTAAAACAACAATGCTACCCTTTTAACTAGTGAGGGCATGGGGTGGGAGGAAAGGAGAACTGAGTAGTTATTTTGCTATAGCAAAGTGTTCTGGAAGAGCTGAGGCAGCTGTGCAAATGGTTATGAAACCCCAGGGTAAGATTTCGTTTGGAGCCACGGCAAAAGAGCAATATGTACAAACTCAGGCCATAAAATTGAAATCAGCGTAAGCCCAAAACTATGAGAAACAGGAAAGGTCCAAGGATGACAAACTCATTTCCCACTCTCCCAGCCTTTAGCCTACTTACCCATTTCACAAGCGATACTTCATGGAAATATTGTCTTGCGGTTAGGGCAGGGGAGCAGGAAGACAGGATTCATCAATTCTATTCTTAGCTCTGCCACTGACTCACCTTGATATTGGTATTTCAGTTTCCTGATCTGTAAACTAATATATTTCTATCATTATAATGCTGTAATAATAAATAATTAGTTATATTTATATAAAACTAAAAATATTCTCCTCCCTCACAAATACCTCTTTTTAAAATACCATATTTCTAGGCTTCATTAAAGTTTGTAAACTTATGTGAGATCTTCATTTAGGCCCCAAATCTGTAAACTCACAAATAGATGATTAACTTTAAAGTAAAAATGAAACTACTCAGCTGCTTAAAGTTAAGCATGTGCCTAAGGGTTTTCAGGGTCAGGGCCATAAAGGGTGCCAGAGACATATTAAATTCTCCTCTATATGCTGGCCGCCGCTTCCTGCTGCTCCCATTGGATAGGAACAGTGAACCGTGGCCACAGGGAGCTGCGGGAGGCTGTGCTGGTGGATGGTCAATGTAAACAAACTGTCTCAAGGCCCGCCAGTGGATTACCCCGGCAGGCCGCATGCGGCCCGCGGGCTGCAGGTTGCCGATCACTGATCTAGACTCTATTTTCCTAGTTTGCTTATGAGAATGTCATGTGAGAAAATGTCAAAAACCATATTAAAGTCAAGATATATCTCTTCTATTCCTTTTTGTCCCTGTCTTGAGATTATAGAGGCTTGGTTATAGTGCCAGCGCAGGTTGTTCTAAAATATGAAAGTGCCTACCTGACATCCAGCCATTCTGGGAATCTGATGAGCATAATGGTAGCTCAAAGACACATTTGCTCCCAGTGCCAATTCAGCTGCAAACAGTGAAGCAGTGGTGCAGCTGAGGATCAGCACCAGAGTTGTAATGTATATTTCCCCTGATACTACATAGGCTAGATTCTGCTCTCAGGGTAAATCCAGAGAGATCTGAGTGAAAGTTACTCTAGACTTCCACAGGTGTAACAGAGAACTGAATCTGATCCTATTTCTCTAAGGCTGGGTAATCCTTTTTTTAGTGTTATGCTCACTCCAAATGTATTATGTTTTCTTATTCTTTCATCAGCTGGCAAGAGATGTTCATGATGGAAGGGAAGCCTATGAATTCATCATTCCCAGGAAATGTGTTTTTAGTTTTAGTTTCCAGAAATGATTTCATTATGTCATGAGATCACATCCCTATGCAGATGGTAGAAATGATGATAATATTATACAGTTGTAAGAAACCATCTGCAGATAGAAGCTTTTGAACCGTCTAAAAGATGTCGCATGCCACAAACGGTAAATAAAGAAAACAACGGCTAACACAACAGCCAAATAATGAGAGCCTTAGAGAGGTGAATCCAGCCAATTTAAAACATGAACAGTTTAAATATTATGTCTAGTATTAAGAATTCTGGAAACATTTTAATATTACAAACAGATGTACAATATCTGCAGTACCTTCCTTTTTATTTTAGAATGCTATAATTGGAAGACAAAGTCCACTTTACCCCAGTAATGAGAAGAATCATTTCCACTAATATAGTGCTTTTTGCCCAAATACCAAGGTCAGCATCTATTATTATCCCAATTTTGCGGATGGGAAAACTGTGGTTCTGAGAGGCTTTTAGTAAAGTTACAACAGTAAACAAGTGGCAGAGCCAAAAACATAAAGTAGAATATAAGGTAGCAGAAGCTGCTACTGCCCCAGACCACTTTTAGAAGATCTTGCCTCTAAAAAGAAGCTTGTCAGCAAATGGGTGATAGGCAGACTTGATTTACCCTATAGAATATCCCCCTCTTCACCCATAGATTTGCAAAGTTTCTACTATATATAAAGTTCTGCATGAATTATGAAATTAATTAAATTTAAAATATGCACATAAAAAAGGAATCCTGCTGTTGCTTTCTTATCTACAGCATTACTGGCATGGGGATGGGTGAAAAGTCAGACAACTGGGGCTAGATTCTTAGCTGGTATAAATCAACCAAACCTCAATAGTGTCAATGGAGGTATGCTATGGATCTGACCCTCAGAATCCTGTAATAGTAATCCCTCATGTAAGCATTGTGGTCATAAAGGGGTTGAGGTTATGATAAAGGGACTATCCATTAAATAATATAGTCTCAAGAAACTAATTAGATTTCCAGATTTCCATAATTTCCTGTTTGGAAAACAGTTAAAGTAATTAAAAAAATTCAAAACTTATTCTCATTTTCTCAATTATATGTCCTACAATTCTTTTAATCTGAGAAACTTTATACATTTAATTAAAAACTGACTGCAACATGAAGCGCTTCTCCAGTTAATTTGTAATTAAACCAGACATTTTACAATTAGATTAAGCTGAACATTAGTATTTAAAATTACTTTGGGAAGAGCAAGGATTTTTTTATATTAAAATGGTTTAATTATGATAACGCTGGAAACCTATTCCTTTCCAGTTAAAAACAGCTAATTCATTACTATGTGTATAGTTACTTAAATCCAAGAATTAAGAGGATTACCCCTTAAAGAAAAACATATAATTGTCATATACAGGACTACTTTCTCAACATGAAACTGCAAGCTACCTTTATTTGGTAAAGTTTGTTGATATTTGTTATGTCTACTAAGGATACTTCAAGAGTGTAATTTCTAATGACGTACAAGACCTGTTGAAATTTTTACTTGAACATTTGGATAGATTCTGAATACAAATATATTTCTTGTTATATAATAGTATAAATATTAATTAATCATTTAGGTTTGAACTGAAGCTAACAGTTGACAGAAATGGAATTGTCAATATTCTTTTAAACCACTGGAGATTATTCAAATACCTTTTTAAATTAAATTTATACAAAATGTAGTGGGATGGTTTTGTTGTTAAGTTAATGTGTCTTTTTTGCAGCCCATACCGAAGAAATCATTAAAATTCAAGCTTGTGCAAATTTTACCCATCTGCATCTAAGTAGAGTGGTTTTGTGCATGACAATTTTGTATTATCTGCAAACATCAGTCAAATGTTTTAGACCGTCTTACAAAACTGTCTGTGAAATATTTTTAATATCATTTGCTCAGCCAAATGATGGATATGATTATTTATTTGCCCATAGCACTTCGGAGCCCAAGGCATGGAGCAGGACCCCATGTCCTAGTGGAGTTTATAAATGCACTAGATGTAGACAAAAGTATACTATATCAAATGTAACTACATATGCATTTAGGTAGCTTACAATAGACCACAGTCAGAGGTGAACCCAGAAAGGCTGTGGGTTGATGGAATGGTCCACCTACTAGTTTGATCTGCATGTTTCTGGCAAGTAAATAGACATTGGGGCACTGCCACAAATCAGAAATGCCTCTATTGGGCTGCTGCTGATATATCTAATACCATCCAGCCCCAGGTGGCATCTCCTAATTGCAACTGGGCAATTTATGCTTATTATCAGGTTCCGTCTCTCTCCTTTCTTGATGTCTCCAAACTTCAGCACCCATGCAGAGATTTTTCAAAGATAGCTGGTGCAAATTTAAACAGGGAGTAGGGCCACTAGCTTAGCATTCACCTTCTGCAGGCATTCATATGAGTATGTCAGTTATGCAGAAGTTCACAAGAAGTGACTGCACAAAGCAAACATGGACGAAACAAATCCATTTTAAAATTTGTGTGACTACTCAAAGAAAAGTTTTGCAAGGTTCACTCCACTCTAGAAATAATTTGTGTGATTTTGGAATTCTGAAGCTCAGTGTTTGGATACTTGGCATTTGCTTTAAGGCAACTGCAAAAATGGTGATACTTGTTGTCTGAGCTCCATTTCTACAGTGTCTTAGGAATGTGTGATTATAGTTCCCAGTGTGTGTGGGGGGTGAAATGCCATTGCTTAGCTGTCTTGTAAAACATTTGGGAGTAAAACAACTACATTTAATAGTGAAGAGAATACAAAAGTGGAACAATGGTACTTTACACTTCTATAGCACATTGCATCCTAGAATCACAAAGCATTTCTTACACATTAATTATTAACATCAAGACATCATTGTAAGGTAAGCATCATCCCTACTGTACAAACAGGAAAGCAGAGACATGGGAGCACAGATTCTGAAAGGTATTTAGGGGCCTAACTCCCTTTAAAATCCATGGGAGCTAGATACCTAAATACCTTTAAGGACTGGGGCCAGAGAGGCTAAATGGAGGAAAGGTCCATCAATGGCTATTAGCCAAGATGGTCAGGGATGCAACCCCATGCTCCAAATGACCCTAAACCTCCAGCTCGCAGAAGCTGAGACTGGATGATAGTAGTCCGTGCCAAATGCTTCAGAGGGAATGAACAGAACAGGGCAATTTTTGAGTGACCCATCCCCTATCAGAAGACAGGATACTGGGCTAGATGGACCTTTGGTCTGATCCAGTATGGCAATTCCTATGTTCTTGTTCAAAGTCATATAAGAAATCTGTGGCAGAATCCAAATCTTTTGACTCTTACACACATAAATCAGTAGACTTGTCTCCTCTTCTAGAAGAAAAATATTTGAGAAGGAATAATTGAAAGCCTTTTTTTGCTGCATATAAGTAATTATTGCTTCTAAGTCATAGAGTGGATTTCCTGTCATAAGGAATACACACTCTTTGCTGTTCTGAAATACTAAGAGAAAATAATTGTAAAACCCAAGCCTAAAATAGAAAATTGAACCTGGGCCCAATATTAAACCATTGTACATCTTATATTGTTATCCAGCTTTGTAGCATCATGACAGATATAGATGAAACATGAAACATCTAATTCATCACTTCAGTGCTTGCAATCAATATGCTTTTAATCTTACATTGTTTGTAGTAAACACATTATGTGATAAATCACACTATAAATGTATATTTTATGGGTGGTTACGGAGTTCAGACAAATTTTTGTAGACGATACATCTACAAAAGTTGTCTATTGCAAATAGCATTAATCCGAACAATTATGTCAATGGAAAAAGTTTAACTAAGAGTAAGAGGCAGTTGAGTTTACTTCTTAAGGCCCAGATCCTGCAACTGATAGTGCACAGGCAGATGGCTGTGTTTGTATGGTGCCCCACTGAAGTCAATTGGTCTCTGGATATGTGCAACAGTCTGCCCACATGTTCTCAGTTGCTGAGCTGGGGTGTACGATTATGCCTCCATTCCCATTAATTAATAAACATTATTGGTCTTTAAAGGCTTGAGCCTACAAACCCTTACTTATGTGAATAACTTTACTTGCGTGAGCTGTGCCACTGAAGTTAAGAACAAAACAAAAAAGAAATTAGTTTTAGATGGATAATTGGTTTTCTTCTTACTCAAAACGTAGTCCTCCAATAAGGGCCAAGTCTATGTGGGAATTATCTGTTTAGGGGTGTGGAAAATTAGGGAGTTATATGCATTATTTTTTATAAATAACACATGTGCCTCAGTTTACTCATTTGATTTTATCTCAATCTTCACTTCTCCCCCCAACAGACTGCAGAGAAATCTGTTGGGGGGTGAGGGGGAGCAAACAAGAAACAAAACAACATGAGAGATAAGGGTTCTTAAGAGAACAATGGGGCAAATTATTAATTAGAGAATGCCCTTACTTGGCTAGTAACAAGGAAAATTGGAAGAAGGATAAAGCTATGGCCTGGAAAAGGGAGAGCAAGGAATATAACATTGAGAGTTCTAATAAGTCAAAAACAGGGTGAGGGATATATGGAAGGAAAGAAAACATCTGTGCTTTTAAAAGAGAGAGAGAGAGAGAGAGAGAGAGAGAGAGAGAGAGCATCCATTTATCCTGGAAACAGAGAAAGAAAGGATTGATCATAAATATAGAGTTAGTCATGGGGCACAAGTGAAGTCAAAGAACATCACTGATGTTGTACCCCTGGGAGAACCGAACATCAAAAAGCAAAAACACATCTGAATGCATTAGGCATCTGAATTATACATAATGAGTTGGTACTATGTGTCTGATTCCCCATCCCCACTCCATGACACTAAATGTGAAGTTACAGTAAATGGTTACCAGATGTCTGATTAATGGCTAAGAAATTAATAGTTTTTTTCTTTTAAATGTAAATATTTCCCAACCAAGCATTAGAGCTAAAGTGAATAATTTGTACTGAATAATTTATTCAATTAATATCCTTTGTGTGTGTTTGTGACTTGTTCACATACAACACATGTAATTCTCTAATGTATTTGTTATTCAAAATTACTCATGAATTCATTCAGAGTAGAATCCTTGGTCTGGAGATAATTTCACCTTAAATATTTTAGTCATTAAAACTGTGGTGGGGCCAGGGGCGGGGAGAGGGAAGAAGGAAAAGGAGATTATAAAACGTCACAACTAGTGAATAGTTCGAGCTAAATGAATGAGAACTTTTGAAGATCTGCAAAAGTACCAACACTTTATCATAGTAGTTACTTTATAATGAAATGTGAAGTCAACGTCGAATGCAATGTCCCAAGTTTCCTGCCAGAAACAGCCTAAAGAGTTGGCAATTTAGGGCAGTAATGAGAACTAAAGGCTTCCCTCAATACAGGAGAATATACGTAGAGATGTCTCTATGGGGATCACTACTCTTTGGAAGACTACATAATTGCAGTTTCATACTAACAACGTGAAATCTATTTGACTTTGTTGCATTTGAATGTGTGCTGCTACTTTAAATCCTGATTAAGATAGGGTTAGGCCTTTGTGTCTGATACTTCTGATAAAAATGCATAATATGTATGATGGATTAGAGTGATATTATTATACATTTTTCTCTTTTTCCATAGCATATGTCTATCCAAATTATTTGACACCTAACAGAAGTGATAGCTTATGTTACAACACATTTATTATGAGTTAGGCTGGTAGAAATAACCTGCAGAAAAGAAGTATGTGATCATGTAATTAAAGACTATCATAATACTTATGTACAAGAGGGCCAAATTAAGCTGTTTGTCTGAAGTAAGAAAGTATTGATATATCTCAGGTATATTATTGGTTGCATGATGCATTTGTCCAGAAATTATTAATCAAGGTGGCCCATGAAGAGGCTGGCATATTGGGGAGCCAGTCTAGTACCCATGGCTGTTCCTATGGTTTGGAAAAGGTGTTTGTAGTTGAATCTAGAATTGTTATGGGCGAAGGAGAAATGGTTGAGTTTGGCAATGTGTTTGGGGTGGATTTGAGAATTGTCTGTTTGGGGTGGATATGAGCGTTGTCTGTTTCTTGCAAATATTTGAGGTAGGCAGCTATGCTATTACTATGAGGGATGTTGGTGTATAGGGAAGCAGCACCTATGGTGGCGAGGATGGTGTTCTGAGGGAGATTGCTTTGTATGGCTCGAAAGCTTGTCTGTCCTTCCAACAGAAGTTGGTTCTATAAAAGATATTATCTCACCCACCTGGTCTCTCTAATATCCTGGGACTGACAGCTATAACTACAAGGCATATATCTTGTTCTATCTTAAATTCCATCATGGGAGACAAGCCTTCATTCCCAATATCCTTCTACACACATTGGGCCTGATTCTCATTTTCACTAAGAGCCCGTTACACAACTATGCCAGTAAAAGGGCCCTTTAACGTTGCTGTTAATTAAATTATATCTACTTCACATTGCCAAAATGGTGTAAAGGGACGTCATCATAAAGGAGAATCAGGACCATTATTAACATGCATGTCTGATTTCACATGCTTCCAACTTTATGTGAATTGTATGGCCCTTCCTATGTGATTAAAAAGTGCCACTGAATCCTCAAGCATCCTCAATTCCCACGGAAATAAATGGGATTTGTAATCATAGAGTGCATTTCAGTGACAGGTCTTATGAAGCTTTAAAGTAAGAAAGAGCTTCAAAGTAATCATTTAATAACTAAGCTATTTGTTCTGCTAAATGAACTCTAGTTGAGTAGGCAGCATTGTAATGTGGAATGGGCCAGATGGTTTGCTGAACAGCACTTCAGGATGCTTCTTTTGTCCCAAACTGAGCACATTACATCTGTTCTACATCCAAGCTACATTGAATCAGAATCTGTCAGACCTATTTGAATGCAGGGTGTAAAGGTCTGAGGTAACTTCAGATTGTGCTGTTGTATTACCATATGTCTCAGCTTGCCACAGATGCCACACATATATTCATTTGCCTGAATGTATACTCAATGGAAAGTTGCATCAGAAATATGCATTATCAAAAAGAGAGCTGTTAATTTAGGAAGAGCAGCAAATGTGATAAAAGGATTATTTATGTCATTTCCTAGATCACTGTCCATTTTAATTTTACACATATGGTGGTTCACGGGATGGGAGAAGTGGTTACCACCCACTGGAGTCTTAAAAACTTACTTACAAACAAAGTTTGAATTTTGATTATCAAATTGCCAAAGCAGTCATTTTCAGAAGGTCCTTCGTAATTTCAGTCTTCCTTGAAATAATATAAAATGTCTATGGGAGTTCTGAATAAAGGTGCAGTTTAGAAACAAATAGAGATTAAGGACATTAAGACTCATCTCACAAGAACTGCTGGGCAGAAATTAAAATATAATTTTGTTAAATCTATATGCACAAATCCCCCCTCTCTCCAGTTACCCATCTGCCACAGATGATATTTTCATTCATTTCATTTACACCTTCTTTCTCCCTTGAATCCCTTTGTCTGGTTCCTAAGCAACCATGCTAATATTCCTGTTCAAAGAAAGAAAATATTCATGACCCCAAAACAAGATTCCTCAAGGTAGTTTGAAAACAGTCTTGGGAATTTCAAAAGGCTGCCAGAGGTTTTCATCAGCATCTTGGAACTTGACAAAAATAATGTTGATAGACACATGGAGATACTGATACCAAGAGGCCTTGTTCAGAATAGACAGTGGATATAAATACAGCCCCAGATATTTGACTGAATGCTGTAGATGAATTGTGTGTTCTCCTTACAGAAAAAGTCACATTTATTTTTTGTAAACTAGATGCAATAAAATATTAAATTTTAAAATATCTATAAACTATAAGTATTCAGCAAGTAATTATTCATTTGAATCTGTAAGCTGCAAACTAAGAAAAGTGGTTTTAGTGGCTATAGTAGAAGATGAGGAATCAGGACTCCCAAGTAGATCCTGCTCTGCCAATGCTCATTGAGTGACCTTTCTACCCTGTGCCTCCATTTACCATCTGGAAAACAAATACATCTACCTACTCACAGAGATGTCATTAAATCAATATCTGTTAAATTAATCAAGATCCTGATATGAAATACATGATATACATGAATAAAAAAGGTAAATGCAAAAAAGTGATGTTAATACTCTAAAATGCTTGATCTGTTAATATTTTTTATTAACTAACCCACTATCTCAGGTTAGACAGTAACAGACTAAACTAATTTTTCTAATTAAATGAATGTTCTTAAAACTTGCTCCCAACCACATCTCATAGAGTTATACATATGTCATATATGACCACTGACATGAGGCTACTCCCAAACGAAGGTACAATTGAATATGAGGAAATGTGGCAGAATCGTGCCTTTAGTGATTAAGATAAGCCACTCTTTCTTCTTACTAAGAAGCCTCTAAATGTGAAGTATTGAAATTAGTGGCAGTTCTTGTGGAACAAGTTATATTTCAGTGTGAGCAAGGGTGGCAGAATTGGGCCCTTATTGTGGAGCCAGAATCATCATACATACTCTTTGTGATTGAGGCCAGTGCTTTGACTTCCCTATTTCTGATTTTTACCCTTTTAAAAATAATGTTTGACATGTTTTAGACACACCTGTTACTGCCTAGCACTAAATTATGCTCAGTAACCTCACTTTAAATCCACAGTAACTGCACTGATTTTAAGGGAGTTACCTTATTTACACCGTTGCGACTCAGAACAGAATTTGGACGTTGAAACCTAAGCTGGTAGTCTTTATACTCTTGGGTGATAATATATTATTTTCTGAAATACAGAATACATACAACTTTGGACAAAAAAAATGAAATGTATTCACAATTCCTTACAGGGCACTTTCACAAGAACATGCACTCTTCAGTTTATGTGAGCAGATATTGTATGTGAGTTAGCTGTCAGTATAATTTGAGGCACTGTAGTAAAATGTAATTTTATTTTGCAGTGTGTGTCTTCACAGATCTTTTGAACAACAAAAGCAATAAGGGAGAAAATACTTATCACCTTTCCTTTATGATAACAAGATTTGACTTTTTACTATTATATAACTTAGAATACAATAGACTTAGAATACTAGAGCTGCAATCATGCCTACAATGTTTTGCTATAATATTAATTTAAGGGGAGACAGAAAAGCCTTTCTATCCCTGAAGTCTCAATTTAAAGTTAATTTTCCTCCCTTAGTCTTGGTTCTCAGCTTTTGTAGTATGGATTTTTTTCTCTCACTTTTTCATTTCATAGCCTTCCCCAGAATTAATATCCTAACAAATCCTAACAAAATCATCTATCAGCATAATAGACATTTTCTCTCTGTTATGGGTTTCCTCTGATGGTCCCAGCCCTCTTCACTATTAATCATATCCCTTTGACTAAATACTTCCTTATTAGTTCAGTCATGGTTAGCATTCCTACGTGGAGTGTATCCAAATCTTCATAACTTTCACTGATTTGGCCTATTTTTCATTTTGGGACTGACCTTACGCCACTGAAATCAAGAGAAGTTTTGCCATTGATTTTAATGAGGGACAGGATTCAGCCATTTATGCCCAATTCAGCCTCATTTTGCTCCTCCTGTTCTTCAGTTTAATGTCACCCTATCTATTGGTAAGAAGAGCACCTTCAACCAAAACATATCTGCCTTCAATTCTCTTTGACTCCAATCTCAGGTTCCTGCACTTTGGCACTGGCCTTTCTCATGCCTTTGTCTTCCATATTTCCCAAGTGGTTGAAGCTGCTTACGTCCACCTCCAAAGCTTCATCTACGTCTGATACTTTGACTACTCTGTTGATGTCAATTGTATTCATCCTGTCATCTCTGCTTGTTTCAAGGTCCCTCCTTTACTGTCGCCACTCTCCATATATCCAAAACACAGCAGCAGCACGTCTCTTTATTTGTACTTAGAGATGGATTACATCACTCCCACCCTTAAGAACCTTGAAAAATAAAGACACTTTACAGCTTACTCATTGATCTTCATAATCTGACTCAATGCATTTACTAATTTGGTGTAAATTCTCACTTTGGATTTCAGGAACCTCTATGTAATTGACCACATTGTTTGCATTCCCCCTTTTCCCCCTTCATATCCTCCTATTCCTTATTGGCATTCATATTCTCGATCACAAGACTTCTTCTGTGCTCTATTCCCCATCAGTCAGCAGCAGATATTTTTCCCATTCTTTGACCATTATCCGGAAGAGATTCCTGAAACCTTTCTATTCTTCCCTGGTCTCTGATCCCTAACTCACACTTCTTCTTTATTGTAAAAATCAGAGTATTTCCCATGCCTGTCAGTCTTCCCCCGTTCAGTCATTCTGCTCAAAACCTGGCCATAGTATGTGATGCTATTTTTCTCTTGCATGTTCTCTTAAATAACTCCAGGCAATAGTTTTCTGAAAGGGAATAACTCAAAATGTAAGAGCGATTGTTTTAAAAGAATATGCAAGATTAAAAATAAAATATAAACGTTCATGTTTTAACTTAAGGACAAGAAGGCCGTTTGAACAAGAAAATGAGTGTCTTAAAAATGCTGAAGAACCAGAAATATATATATTTATCCTCCCTAAAATGTCTTCCTGATTTGGAGCTATGATAAGTTTTCCTGAGGCTCAAGGAAATATGTGTAGAAAACACTTAAAATGTCTTATTTTACTGACTTAAAGGTTAATGAGAGAAATGATCCTTTTCAGTTTATGATAAAGGCCATTTAAAACAGAAGACTCAAAAGTATTGCAGCTGGTAAGGTTATTATTGAATATGTTTTGACAATTTGCACTTTATAAAATGTATTGTTCCGGTTTTCCTCTTTACGTGCATGTCTCTTCTGTGCATGTGTAACTTTATTTAGTTATTTACGAATGGTTGACTTTATTACAGTATTTATATCTGAAGAGGTTTGACAGCTATGGTATTATCCCAGTTGTTTGTTTTACTCCAGAAAATGGCACGATAGATTGCAGAATCAGCACACACACTTGATGAGCCCCAGAGAGGTACACAGCAAAACGTAATATGCACATGCCATAAAACTTGAGGGACCTAATCTGAACTAAAGAGCCTTGACCAACATTGATTTAATCAGACCTCAAACTCCAGTAAGTACAATTGGTCTTGATCAGTATTTGGAGGAGAGACTGATTACTATTATCTGTGTAGAACTAGAGATGACAGTGGCATTTTAGAGGATGGCACTGTTCCCTTTGAATCATTGGATAGGTAATACTCCAGCATGGTGCTAAGGGGCATTGTGAGGCAAGTGGCGACACCCTTTTCAGGATAAGTAAAATCAAGGGCATGTAAATCTTTGGTTGCTAAATTAAATTCTGGCATTTTTAGACAATACAGTAATGCTAACTCTAGTGTCTTGGTTAAATTCCACCTTAGAATTATCAGCACTGTGCTTAAAATGTCCCTGCATAATTTCAGTGGAAGAAGTTATTTTCCACTATCTCTTCTAAGCATCATTGGGTATTGGTGTTGGTACAGAAATTCTGCCATATTTAACTGCGTTTCTATGGTTCCAGTAGGGTGACCAGACAGCAAGTGTGAAAAATTGGGACAGGGGGTGGGAGGTAGTAGGAGCCTATATAAGAAAAAGACCCCCAAATTGGGACTATCCCTATAAAATCAGGACATCTGGTCACCCTAGGTTCCAGTGAGTGCTGCTGTCTACATACACTCTGTAAAACATTTTGGTACCCTGAATGAAAGGAGATAAACAAATTAAAGTGGTATGTAATTGCTAAGTATTATTAATATTCAAAATGGTGTATTTTCTTCTGACGTACTGATGAGAATATTTACACAGCAAATTGCCTCCATTTTGCCACTAAAGGCCGCTGTACTTGAATGGGGATTCACCTCAGAGAGTAGGCAAGACAATTGTCCTACACTAACGGTGATGCTGGGTCCTTTACAAACTGACAAATAACTGGAAATAATCTCCAGGACAGTCCACTTTAGCCTTCCACTGAGTTCAGCACAAAAACATATAGAGAGAGGACAATATGCTCTAGAAGAGGAACTCTAGAAAACAATATATTTGAAATATACTCGCTATTGTGTTTTATTTTCAGACTACCTCTGCCATAGGGAAGGACATTTCCATGTTTGAAAAGCTGCCTTTCTCCACAGCAAAATCATTAAAGGAAAATCTCTTTTTTAAGGAGAAAAAAAAGTAAAATCTTTACCAAGCCTGACCTCCTGTTGGGACTGTGGAGGTCAGATCCCCCCAATGATTTAAGCTACACTACAGCAGGATCAGAGGCCAAAGGAATTTCAGCTGATGAATCTATGTAGTTATGATTCCACTGGCCTGAGCCCTGAAAACTTCTCTGGCCTGAGCAAGTCCAGCAAAAATGTACCTTTTTTATCTTTTTTTTACTTAATAGTGTGGAGTACCCCATGGAGGCCAGTACCATTCTTCACCAAATGACTCTACAAATCATAGTCCTGTCCGTTGCTCTGCCTGTATATTAGAGTTGGTTAAACTGTTTGCTATAAACAATCTCTTAACAATCATCCATTTTTCAGTTTCTAAAATTTACAAAATTTTACTGATATTTTACATTATTTTAAAATGGTTGATGAGCATTTTATCCAATATTCTATATATGATCTTATGGTGCTTTTTTATGAGCCACTGACTATATATTAAGGATCAAATTTTGGACTTCAAATTATTCTGTTCCTGCATCTGAAATTATGAACCCAGCTGACTGAAATCGTTTCACATGCAAACTTGGCACAGGTGCTGTAAGTTCTTTGTGCTGAAATGAATTACCTACTAAACTGTCTTTAAAGTCATTAAACTTACTCTGAATTCTAAGGCAATTCCCTAATGCATTATAGGGGAAAGGAAGGTTGGATTATTTTTCTTTCTAAAAGACTGATTTAAGGAGGAAGACTTCAATAAGAATATTTGTGCTGTAATGTGCCTTTCAATGAAAATCAGAGTACAGTAGCTCCTCACTTAATGTCCTCCCGCTTAATGTTGTTCTGAAGTTACATTGCTGCTCCATTAGGGAATATACTCATTTAAAGTTCTGCAATGTTCCCTTATAATGTCATTTGGCTGTCTGCTCTGTCCACTGCTTGTAAGATTCTGTGGAAGAGCAGCGACTTTACATGGGAGCATTGCGTAAGTTCCTCTTCTTCATCTCATCTCCGCTCCTCTTGCTCCCTCCCAGAAAGTCCTAAGTGCTGTCTGTTAGGATTGCCTCCCCACTCCGAACTCTAGAGTACAGATATTGGAACCTGCATGGGAAAAAAAAGACATAACCCCCCAAGCTTATTTTACCAGCTTAGGTTAAAATTTCCCCCAGACACAAGTTTATTTTGTGTCTGGAATGGTACGCTGCCACCACCAAGAAAAAATGTTCCAAGAACTGTGGGGCAGGGCCACTTGAAGCCCTCCCTTTTCTTTTCACACCCCCCCCCCCGCCCCCAGTCTGTACCTCCCTCCCTGGGAAAGACTTGAGAAAAACCTCTCACTGATTCTGCTAGGTGAGCCCGATTCAAACTAAGATTTTACACAATGGAGAACAAGCAGTTCAATTTTTAAAAGGAAGATTTTAATTAAAGAAAAAGAAACAGAAAGAAATAAATTTCCTGTAAAATCAGTGGAAAAGCACTTACAATTACAACAGAATCAAATAATAAGAGAATGAAGGAATTTCTTCCCGTCCCCCTCTCTGAGTCTCTGTTGAGCTTCAAAGTTACAGAAAAACCTAGTGATAATTCCCACAAACCTGATAAATTCACAAGTGATATAACACAAAGATAAAACTTACTGTCTTTTCTTGCTAACTTTACTTACGGTTGCTGTTTGTAAAGGTTATAGATAGATGAAGAGAAGAAATAGCTCTGATTCATCTGATAGGCCAAAGCGAATGGCAAAAGAGAAACTAAAACTCTTTTCCTTCCTGTAAGTTTGGAAGCATCTTTGTTTCCTATTGGTTTCTTTGGTTAGGTGTCCCCTTCTTTTGCAGGAGCAATCTTGGGGCAGGGATTCTCTTGAACAGTACTTAATACATTGTCCGTTCCTAAAAAATAAATACTAAATAAATATGATTTCTAAGCACGCCTCTGGAATTCACTTGAGGCATTATTCATTCAGGACCTGGTCCAAAGCCCGCTGAAATCAATAGGCATTTTTCTTCAATTGACTTCAATGGACTTTGGATCAGTCCCTTAAGAAGCATTTGTATATCCATTCAGGAACTGTTTCCAGGATCTGTGCCCCAAGGATATTATTATTGGGTTAGGGAGCTATTTATTCAACCTAGAGGAAGACAAATTATGATTTAGGGTCTTTGGCTCTGTAACCAATAAAGGTATGTCATCACTATTAGCTTGGGGTGCTATCGATCATGAGCCCTTCGCTGGAATGATTCAAAGCTTGCTGCCCTCTCTCCATCCCAAGGGGCCTTGACACAGGCTCCATTCGTCGTTAGGGGGTACCTTCTCCTGTCCATTCTGAGATTAGCTCCTTCCAGGTGTGAGGCCTCCTTCTGCCACTTGCTGTAATGTGGCTCTGTCTTTCTCTCTCTGCAACTCTGGGTGCTCCTGAGTGACTTGGCCCTCCATCCAGGCCCCAATACATTTTCCCCTTTGGGGATACCAAAGGGTTTCCTAACTAGCAGGCAATCTCCCTAGCCACTGCCTCTGTGGTGCCACCTCCCCCGTGGCTGGCAGAGGAACCAGGGCTCACCCTCAACACTGGGAACCTCTAGTCAGTCACCAAAGTCTGTTCCCTCCTGGACCTTAATGCCTCTCCTGGAGCCCTTTTCTTACCTTCTGGTTCTCCCCACTCCCCTTTGCGAGCTTCACAACTCCCTTCTCCTAGTCAGTAATTGCAGGCTACTTGCCTCTATAGTCCCAAATAGTCTACAATCATTCCCAGGGAGTGATTGTAGACTATTTCCCTGTAGTTTCCCTGTCTCTGCTGTCAGCTTCCTGCCTTTATATTATAAACTCAGCCCAGCTCATTCCCCTTCAGCTCGGTTTCCTTATTATTCAGTCAGGAGATTACTTGAGTCATCTGGTTTTCTCAGCTGTGGTCTGTTTGGTTAATTGGCCCCCTTCTTAGCCTACATTAATCTCTAAAGGGCAAATGTGGGGTGAACATCCCATTATAGGAAAGCATGCCTCCTGCTATAACCCTCAGGTAGTGCAGCACATGTGCACAGTGCACCAGACCCATTCCCTGACCCAGAGCAGAGAGGAATCAGGATGAAGGCATTATGCAGGGCATATAAGGTGTGTGATGCTCTTTCTGCAATCTCCCATGCATTTACATAAGACCCCAGTCACAATCTGGGACTTTGCTTGCAAAATATTGACTGTAAAAATGTAGTTCACAGGGATTTGTAGAGGGTTTTTTAAACTAAGGGCTGAAGGAAAGTTAGGCTCAGAGGAGAGCACAGTTCAAGTGGAGACATCCCTTAAGGGTGAAATTATTAAAGAAGGAACTGTATATCCCAGTAAAGAGGATAGGAAAGAAGTTGGTAAAGTACAGGTAAGAGTTAGTGCGGAACAGTCAAAAGTAAGAGAGTCCCATTTAAATATAACAAATGAATTAGATAAGTGTATGGAGGAGAGGTTCATCAATGACTATAAGCCAAGATGGCCAGGGAGGCAATCCCGTGCTCTGCGTGTCTCTACACCTCCAATTGCCAAAAGCTGGGCCTAGATGACAGGGGATAGATCACTTGATAACTGCCCTGTTCTGCTCATTCTCTCCAAAGTAATTGGCTCTGGACATTGTCAGAAGATAAGATAGTGGGCTAGATGGACCATTCTGGCTAGTCTTATATTTCTAAAAAGGTAGACTGTAGCTCCAAACAGATGTTACTGGCTTGGTGCAGGAATTAATAGGTGCAATTCTATGGCCCAGGGGTGGCCAACCTGAGCCTGAGAAGGAGCCAGAATTTACCAAAGTACATTGCCAAAGAGCCACAGTAATATGTCAGCAGCCCCCACTCAGCTCCCACCCTCCAGTGCCTCCTGCCCGCCGGGAGCCCCACCAGCCAGCGCCTCTTGCAATCAGCTGTTTTACATGTGCAGGAGGCTCTGTGGGGGATGGGGAGGAGCGAGGGCATGGCAGGCTCAGGAGAAGGGGCAGGGATGGAGTGAGGGCAGGACCTCGGGTAGAGCAGTGGGTTGAGCAGTGAGCACCCAACAGCACACTGGAAAGTTAGCAGCTGTAGCTCCAGCCCCAGAGTCAGCGCCTATGCATGGAGCCGCATATCAACCTCTGAAGAACCACATGCAGCTCTGGAGCCACAGTGTTATAAAGGAGATCAGACTAGATTAATATAATGCCCCTAAAATCTATGAGTATATTAATAAAATAATGGAGACAAATGTGGGGTAGGAGAAACTTGGCTGCCTGTACTAACTGCATGACTTTATTGTCTGAGCTATTTGATGAAAGTGGAGCAAGTGGGATGAAGTGACTAAATCAGATCATTGCCATAACTTTTATAGTATCAGCCCAGAAAATAATTTATACTGTCAACAATTCTATTCGTCTTTAATAAAAATATCGGTAACTCTGAAAGGGTCAATAGGGATGAATGCATTTGTTGGTGCACTGTGTTCCTTTCATTATAGAAATGCTTTAAATGTGAAGAGATGATGGAAAAATGGTTAAAAATATCATTCAAACCTCATTAAAGTTTGAAAAAAATGTGCTTTACACTGAACATATTCCCTTGAACATTCCACAGTGCAAGAGATCAAAGTCTGTATCCTGCACGTTATTTCAAGAAGGCAATACAGCAGTTGCCAAGGCAACAAGACTTTTTTTAAAAACATAAAATAAGGATGTTGCAGACATGACCTGTCTTAACAATAGCTCACGTGACCATGAAATGCAGAAAGATATGATAATCTAAAGAAAGAAAGAAAAATTTTAGAACTGTATCTAATCTTCAAAGAAGTTTCTTTCTCTTGTCTATCAATGAATTGCAAACACATGCTTCAACAGTGTTTCAAAGTTGTAAATAAAAATATTTGCCAGCAGTGGTTATTTCACTGATAATCTGCTCTTGTGAGGTTTCTTTAAATCTGTACAGTACTTCATGTAAGAGCTCGGCCTGTTTTTTCCCCTCAGCTGATTTGACTTCTTTGGTAAACCATTGAGATTCCTAAAGAACATGAGTGCAGTGATGCGCAGGGAGGGGAGAAGAGGGGAAAGGTGTATTTAATTACTAGAAAACCTGCAAAGGGAAGCAAGGCACATACTTGTATGAGAACATACAACACCCACACAAGGTGCTCTTTCAGAGTAGTAAAAATGTTTGCTTCTGCTACCAAACTTTTATCCGCCTTCTTCTCTACATTTACTACTGTAGTTGCATATATACTTGCAGTCACTTTATATTAAGGGTGCATTTATAAGTGGTTTACACAATGTTAATAAATGATTAATAGATGTTATAAGCATGTCACTGACATCAGTAGCAAATGTGACAAATATGTGCTAGATGCACAACAGTAGAAGATGTGTTAGCTGATTATAAGCCATAGTTATAAATGATCTATTGACCTGTTGAACTCAAAAACAGTCAATAACAATTGATTAACCATTTAGTACAACCTCAGTTAATAGTTTATCAACTTCTCATAAATCATTTATACATGTAACCTTAATATAAAGCATGGACCCCCTGCACACACACACTTTTTATTTTTTTGCTGGATGTAGAATAAAAGACAATGAGACCCTAGAATTGCTGTACATTCCTGCGGCTGGATGGGCTGGCTAGATTTCTTTCTTCCAGGAGAGCAAGTTCTTTTGGCTCATTTTGATTGTGAATATTTCTTCACAGTTGTATACTACTTTTCACCCCAAATAAGACCTAATGTAGCATGGAAATAGTATTTTTAATATGGTATAAGATGAACTTTGTCGTGTTTTCCTACTGTTTGAAAAACATGTTCCAATCTACAAAATAAACATTTACTGTTCTCTCTCTAAATTTTGGTCAATGTATTGGTTCTCTGTTATGCTAACTGGGCAATGAAAAATGAAAAAAGAAACGTAGTGGTTTTGATGTTCTGTACTTTAGTTGAAGTGTATCCTAAAATACCGGGCCTGATTTATCACTGCATTACATTGGCATAAAACCTGAGTACCTCAGCGATGCTATGGAGTTTATTGAAGAGAATTAATCAGTTATTAGAAAGGATGAGGAACAAATTATATTAACATCTCTTAAAGTCTTCAAATCAAGACTGGATGTCTTTCTGGAAGACATGCTTTAGACAACTTACTGGGTTGGTTGATCAGGATGCATAAATGAATGAGGACAAACACAGGATGGATTTTAAATGGCTGGCTGCAACTTAATTAAAATTTAACATTGCAGAGGGACACTACTTGCCAATCTCCCCATATTAAGCATTTAGAATGGTCCAGAAAGGAGCTTCTATCATATAGCCCAGGGTGCTCCGACTTGATTACACTGTGATCTCCTTCTGGCATCAAAAATTACAACATGACCCCAAGAGTGGGAACTGAAGCCTGAGCCCACCCACCTGAGCTCTACCGCCCCAGTGGGAAGTGGTGGGCAAAGCCAAAGCTCAAGAGCTTCAGCCCCAGGTGGGGAGCCTGTAATCTGAGCCCCACCACCCAGAGCTGAAGCCCTTGGGCTTTGGGCCCAAGTGGTGGGACTTGCGCTTTGGCTTTGGGCCCCAGCAATTCTAATGCCAATCCTGGAGCCCCCATGAAAACAGTTTGAGGATCACTGACATAGCCCTTAACTCAGGGTAGACGATCTGCTACCTACTCCTAGGATTAAGCATGCGCTGCTGAATCCTCTCACCTTCCCTTCTGTGAAGAGGACAGAAGGTATGAAGGAAGGCACAGGTCTGTAGGACATTGGGTCTCCCTTTTTCCATAGACCTGGATCCACCAGTGAAATCCCGCATCTCTTAATTTCTTGTTGCGGATCCTTTGGCCTTTAATCTGCAGCAGGCACCAGTTACAACTAACTAATGTGCATGAATTACCTACATTCTAAGCCTATTTACCTAACTGTGTCTCCACTATGTTATGAGGAAGGTGAAAAAATCCGTTAGGCCCAGCCAATTTGGCTCCATTAGGAAAAATTCCTTCCTGATCCCTTGAACGGGCAATCAATCTGACCCACAACAACCTGAAAATACAGCTCCTGTACCATATAACTATAGGGTTGGAGAGTAGGTTTAGACAAAAAGAGGAAAGAGGCAAATGGTTGTAGGGAGAAAGAGCCAGTCAGCTCACATTTCTCAAGCTGGCCAAAGGCAACGGGGCACTCAGGAGCAGAAGGAGGGGTCCTATCCCTGTGTGCGCTACCCATTTATCCTAAAGCTGTCTAGAAGCTTGCAGATCAAATCAGTTTTCCCAGCCCTTAAATTGATGGATAGCAATACAAAAGAACTGGATGAAATACTGTTTAATAAAGGGGTTCAGACTAGATCTAATGGTCCCTTGTGGCTTAAAATCTAGGACGACACTGTTATTTACACTAACGTAAAACTGGAATAACCAAGTTGCTGGCATTACTCCACATTTAGACCAGTACAACTGAGAGCAAAACGTTGCCCACTGTATTTATCTTTGGAAATGACAGAGGCCTTCCCCACCCAGACTGATAATTAGAGCCCTGCGCGGATACAAATGTATGTCTGCAGATGAGGATATTTGAGGATATAAATTGGTATCTGTAGAGCTGAAGGGCTGTACTAGGGACTGTAGTGGTGAAAGGAACAGCCACTCCTAGGTGCCAGCATCCCATGCCACCAGCAATCCTGGCATGGTTGTACCGCTCACAGCCCCGCCTCCAGCTCCACCCCCTGGGGCAGGCACAGGCTGACTGGCAGCTGGCCCTAGTCTGGCTCGTGTTCAAGTGACATGCATGGCCTTGGATAGGAGATGCAGAGAGCTGCATGGAAGGGACTGCGGGTGGTACAGCTGCACCGGAGGAGCTGCCGATGCGGAGTGCTGCTCCTGGGCAGCTGACCCACGTGCTTCTCCTTTCACCAATGCGGTTCCCGGTACAGCCCGGCAGCTCCATGGATATCCACATCAGCTGATGTCAATTTGAATCTGTGCAGGATAAGAGCTTGAATATTAAGCAATTGATGCTGGTAGTGGCACAAAGACAATAATACTACAGAATAATGCAATTATCCACCTCTAAAAATAAAAGACTAATTTCTTAAAAGTTACATGCATTAAAGGGAAATGGAGGCAGAGAAAGAGAAAGCATCTTAAAGTTTATGTAAAATAAATTACGTGGCATTCATTAAAATTTAGGCTTAATGAAATAAGATCTTCACAGTTACGTTTTATGGTAATTATGGTAAAATAAGACTAAAATTAGTTTTAATGGAGAGGCCTAAAGACGTGTTCATTAATCAACTCTATAGGTGTTCTGAAATAAAGGATACTCTGCCGTATGGTCATCCACTAAAACATTTTATAGTCTAACATTCCCACTTCCAAATATAAACAGGGTATTGCTTGCTTGTATTTCCTATATGCTTAATAGTAAGTGTTGAAGTTTAGAGTAGGAGGAAGCTGAATTTTGTCCATATGCATCTGACATATTTGTTACATTTCTGTCCCTTTTAGGATTCGGACCGGGAATTATTTATTAAAAAATAAACAGCACTACCATTGAAGGATTTCCATTAATCATTTTCAGAAGCAGCAATTATATCTTTTTCCCAAACTTACTATACCATGATATTATTGTTATGATGAACTTAAGTTTAAGCCTCTGTCTTCAGGTGCATATAATGTTATGCAAATTGTTGGACTATTGTTACTTATGCTTCAAAGGCAATTTCATCACTGAGTATTTTTGGGGTTGAAATGTATTAATGCTTCAGTTGCTTTTCTGGAGCTTTGAGCATAACCCCACCATAGGGTGCCCAGACAGCAAATGTGAAAAATTGGAACAAGGGGTAGAGGGTGTGACGGGGCAAGGCCAGATGGCTATAGGAAAGTAGTGAGAAACAGGTATTTCATCTCCAGGCTAAACAAATCTCTGGTACCATTGGAACCAAATGTCAGTTGCTCCAGGTTAATCAAGACACCTGGAGTCAATTAAGATCCTTCTAGAAAGCAGTGGATATGGCTAGGTTGATTGGGACACCTGAAGCCAATCAAGGACTGGCTGAAACCAGTTAAAAAACCTCCCAGTTAGGTGGGTGTGCATGCCAGGAGCTGTGGGAGGAAGTTGTGCTGTTGGAGAGACTGAGCAGCAGACACCATATCATACACAAGGAAGAAGGCCCTGAGGTAAGGGTGAAGTGGAGTTTGAGGAAGTAGGGGCTGCTGTGGGGAAGTAGCCCAGGGAATTGTATGTGTTCTGTTGCTAAAAAGTCAGCTACCATAGCTGATACTCTTAAGGTCCCTTGGCTGGAGCCCAGAATAGAGGGCAAGCCCGGGATCCCCCATTCTGCTTCCCCTGATTAATCACTGACATTGTGAGACAACAGAGACTGTGCAAGGAAGGATAGCTTCTCCTCACTTCCCTCGCTGGCTTATGATGAAAATGGCTCAATAGGCTGTGACCCTTGTCTCTAGAGACAGAAAGGCTATGTGGAAGGTCACAGTAAACCTCTGAGGCTAGCGAAATCTGCCAGGAAACGCAGGATCCATGGAGACAAGGACAGAGCTTTGTCACAGAGGTAATAGGAGGCTGTATAAGAAAGAGACCCAAAAAATCAGAACTGTCCCTATAAAATCGGGACATCTGGTCACCCTACCCCACCACCACCTCCTTTCTTCATCTTCCAAAAACATTTCTGTTTTTATCTTGCCCCAGATAATTCAATGAAAATAAAATCATTCTTTGCTTCATTTGAAAAGAACTGGCTGAAAAATAAAGAAGGTACAAATGAGCCAGCATGCATTTTGTGTGTTTTCTGTTTTCTTTAAGTGCACATCACAGGCATGAGTCTTTTCTCTCTTGCAGCAGTGAAAATGAAGAGGAACTTCACTGAAGTTGGGGGAGTTACTATACTGGACAACTAATGGGATGTCAAATTTAGACATTCAGTGTGGATAGGTATAGGTATACAGGAAAGAGCAACTATAAATCTGGATATAATGAATGCAATTCTTAAGCTTCAAGGACATGGCTACAGTGCATCTGGGAATAAACCTCCCATCCTGGGTCCAGAGACTTGGACTAGCAGGGCTTGGGCTAGCACTCTTAAAATATCTGTGTAGACAGTGCTTCAACATTGAAGCCTGAGAGGGAATGGGGGAAGCCTTGAGATCTTGAAATCCAACCCAAGCTGCAGTGTTGAAGCACGGTCTACACAGCGTTTCTTTAAGAGCGCTGACCCGAGCCCTGTAACCCAGGCTGGAAGCTCACTCTCAGGATGTGTCTACAGAGCAAAGAGAAACCTGTGGCTGGTCTGTGACAGCCTACTTAGCCTCACAGGGCTCAGGCTGTGGAGTAGTTTCAGTGTAGACTTCCGGGCTTGGGCTGGAGCCCGAGCTCTGGGATCCTCCCACTTGCAGGGTCCTAGAGTCCTGGCTCCAGCCCCAGGCCGCAAGACTACACAGCGATGAAACAGCCTTGCAGCCTCAGCCCCACAAGCCCAAGTCGACTGGCGCAGGCCAGCAGTGGGTGTCTAGTTGCTGAGTAGACGCACTCTCAGATTCAGTATAGACAAGCTCCAAAATATCCTGTCCTAAGCCATCATCTTCTGTAAAACCCTTGGGAAAGAAAACACATTGATCTTAAAGATGGTGGGCCAAATTCCTCTCTTACAGATATACATTTGTAACTCCTTTGACATAGATTGGCTTACTCTGAAATTAAACTGGTGTTAGTAATTGGGAAGCAGACCCAGCAGAACTCTATTATCCCATGGTCTACCCAGTTCCAAATGTTCTTCAAAGTGCAGTGCATTATATGGCCAATATCCCCAATGCACATGAAATCAGAATGGATATGCAAACTGGGGCACGCACATCATTATATGTTCTCATTTAACTACGTAGAGTGGAAAACAGAAATGTAATGCAAAAAAACTGTGTTATGGTTTAGATTTCAATCACATACATAAGGAAAATCAAATATAACCTGCATTACCCTTTCATCTTCAGAGGATTTGGCTTTTTGGCTGCTCTGAATATTATAGATGGGGAAAGCAGAGAAGCTGGCATCCTCCAGAAGTCAGAAGAGGGGAAAGTTATTGTACTTTGTAGTCATTAAGATGTGAGGAGTGGGTAAAAGGACTTGCACTCTGAAGATGGCACAAAAGAAAATCTAAAACCAGACAAAACTTGCCTCTGTAGGACCCAGCTCAAATCCCCTCAAGAAGTTTTGCTGAAATGACTGAATTTTGCCTGTTTTCATATTTCCTTACCAAAAAAATCTCACAAAGCTATAGGTTTACTATGTCATGTCACAGTACTGATTTGCAGGTAGTTATTACCATCATCATTTCAGCTCATGATGGACAATGGCTTCATGGTGATACGATACCCTGTAATGTTGTAATATTATGTTACATGACACACATCCTTGTCATCTCTTACATAAGTGAAACGCCAGAAGAGAAAGCATCTGAATTTAAATCCTTTCTCAATTCTGTTCACTCAAACTGACAATGAAAAAAATGGTAATACACGAAATTTTCATTTTATATTTTTTTTGTGACATTGGCCATCATTATAAATATGTTGTGAGGAATATTTTTTTATTTATGTAATTAATAATACTAATAAAACAAATTAGTGGAAAAATCCAAAGATCAGAGTGGCTTTTAGAAAGCCAATAAAATATGAACTTGTTTATTTTAACCAGGCTCTGGATTTGATTACCTCTATTGAAAAATCGAAAATGATGTTATTGGTCTTGAGTTGCTTATTGTCTCTCTATAAAGAATATCATCTAACATAAATAAAAGTTTTGCTGTTGGCTCAAATTTAGTATTTTATTCCCTCTGTCTTCTCAAAGGAATGGGAAGAAGTTCAATATCTACTTTTGTATGTGCATTTTTAGAAGGGATGACTGTACTTCATCAAACAAAATAGGAACCATTTTGTAACTCAGACTGTACTGAAACTTTAAATGAGTAGTACCTTCCCTCCTACTTTTCTTCAACCCACAAAGGCCCCTACATTTATTGAAATCCAACACAGGTCTGACAATCACAGCTGGTCTGGCTACTATCTTTAAACTGAACGAATTTCTGGACTTCCCTGGTGCTATTAAGCTAAGAAAAAAATATCCAATGGCATTCCAAAAAAATAAAGAAACATGAAAGGTGTGAACAGAGCAGAGCAGCAAGAAGAGAGTACTAAAGTGGATACCACTGACAAAAAATGTCACCAAGGATGGCGATGCTCTTGGGAGTTGCTGTTAAGCACAGAGAGCAGAGTGAAGAGAGGGAATTACAATATTGGGGTCCGTTTGTGTGAGGGAGCTACTAAGTTGAGAAAATCTTGATAGATGAAGGAAAGGAAGCCATGGATTGGCTTGCGGGGCTAGGGAATGAGAGGATAGGAATGGTCAAACATTCAGAAATGTAAGCTGCTCAGCTTCTTCCTTAAATTTCAACTTGCAGTATATTCTTACAGTTAGAATGGGAAATAACGATAGCATCTCACCATCCTGTGGTAACTGCTACAATGGTACGATAACTTTGGTAAATTTAGAATTTTTAATGGCAACCACTAGTAAATACCAGAGCAGGATGAACCTACTCAGACAATGGATGTAACTCTTTAGAGTCAGATTTCTTGTTTGAATGTGGGTTCAAGATTTGCTTTCTGTGGCTATTTAGCAATGTCTGCCAGACTAGCATATAATAACATGTCAATTTTCAATCATTTAATTAAGGGTGAGGCCTCCTCATCTTGCATATATTGCCATAATGCAGCAGGACAAGCAGTTTGTGCACAGGTGCTATTAACTGTGTATTTGGTACAACATAAGTCTAAGTGTTAGAGTGGAGACAGCATGGCAGTGTTGTTTGCATCCAGCCTGAGGTGTAGGAGATTCATTTCAATTCTGGATCAAAACACAGTGCACCCATCTTGAGAGAGAGTCCTATGACGGAGTTAAGCTGGATCTAGTTCTGGTGTTCCAATTACTCTGCTGCACTACACAGTCCAAGCATGGGCAAAACTGGTTAAAAAATAGAAAATTGTAACTTGGGGTTTTTTTCTGAAAATTCAGCCCATTTTTTTCCCTTGAATTTTGAATTTCAATGAAAAATCACATTGAAATTTCAAAATTTGAACATATCTAACCACTTCTGTGCACAACATTGGAAGTTTCTCACTGCAGAGGCTTTGGCAGAGCCAACATAATATTACTCAGTGAATGTATTGTTAGCTTGGCTGATGAATTCTTAGGATCAGTTTAGAATCGGCTAAGATCACCCCTGATACTATTTCAGGTTCAGCTCACATGACTGGTCACACTCATGATTTCAGATTGGGATGAGATGGCAAATTAGGCAGCTGGAAATTAGGACCATATTGTTGACAGACCACTGTCTCCTGCATATTCAGATTGGGGTACACACAGCCTTTTAGGTGAGGGTCCTGTTTTGATGATCTAGTTTAAAAAGGTTAATGAAACCAGAGTACTCCCTGAAGGCACTGGGCAAGACACAGTTACATCAGCAGACTGGTCTGCTGTGGTTTTGATACCTGAGCAGGAGCCTCGATATAAAAGAGAAAGAGTTATCAGATGAATGTTCTCCAAGAGTGACCCTCAGCTTTGGAATCTGTTCCCTTCTTAGTTCAACAAAGACAGAATTTACTGCCCTGTAAGGAAGGCAGCTACAGCCATCTCTATACCCAGGCTTTTTAGAAGGGAGAAGCTTGATAAGAGCTGAAGTTTGTGGGGAAGAGGGCATTGTTTGGAATTAATTTAAATGTGTTAGGAATTTTTTTTCCTTTTTTTTGAGGGGGGGGTCAGAACAGGAGGATTGGAAATGAAGAGCTTCTGCTGAGTATATTTTTGAGGTGACTATTTTTCTTGTGTGGTTTTTTTTGTTGTTGTTTGGGTTTTTTTTGGCAAAAGCATGTAGATTCTAGAACAGGTACTTTATTAGAAATCAGAATAAATAAATAATCACTTAAAGTACATTATTCTAATGAATGTTGCTCCAAGTAAACTTATTCTCTAGAGTCGTCATAAAAAATGGTGGGTGAACCTTTTTAAAGTTCAAAGGAATGCTCAGAAATAATGTTTTGTGATGGAAGAGAGAAAAAGTAAAAAGAAGGATAAAAAGAGGAGAGAAGAGAGAAAAAGGTGATCAGGGGAATAGAGGCTAGAGAATCAGTTGATGATGGAAAACAAGTGAGCAGAGTCTACAAGATTACAGGACACCAGTAGTTTGCATAAGAAACAGAGATTGTTAAGAAATAAATGAGCTGAGTTGTTGAGATACACAAACTATAGAAGTTCAGCAATGCTCACAAGAATTTCACATTTGAAAGTGCACATGTACTGTAGTCATCCCAATTCTTTACTGAATGCAGCCCTGTGTGAGAATAAAAGCTGCAAATCAATATCCAGTTTTACGTTCAACTGTCTTTTTTTCCTCTGCTGTATATCAAATAATATACTGTACTGTAAAAGAGACAAGCTTTCATAAGCTTGCTTATATCTTTTTGTGTCCCCCAGATCCCAGCTGGGAAACGAAGGGTAGGTTCTTTTTGAGTCACATGCACTCAGTGAGCCTTCAAACAAGTTAGTGCATCCATGCGGGATACCACAGGAATCCTGATTATTGTCACCTGGCATCTGTCTCAGATAAGAACTCAGGTGTTCTGGGTTTTAAATCTGGAATATTATCCTTCAGTCAGTGATGCTGGAACATTTTTAGTAGTGAAGGTGCTGAAAGTCAGCCCCCTTACCCTGTCCACCCTCCCTCCCGCCCCCCGAAAGCTTGTAAGTAGGGCTGTGTCTCCAGGAGGAAGTGGGGACCTGGACAGGGGTAAGGGAGCTGAGGCCACAGCTGGGAGCAGGTGTGGGGCCAAGAGCAGAGCCCCAGGCAGGGGCCAGCAGCTGGGACCCCACATTTGGGGCCAAAAGCAGAGCTCCAGGCATGGGGCCGGGAGTCGGATGGGCCTTGGGAGCGGGATGGGCCTTGGGAACGGAGGCCTGGGAGTGGGGGTGGAGTTGGTGGCCAGGACCCAAGCCCCAGGTGAGATGAGGGGTTGGAAACTGGAGTGCAGGCAGACAGCCAGGAGCAGGGCATAGGTGCGGGAAACCCCCAAGTTTTACACATAGACCCAGTGACCGGTGAGCGGGGCCAGAAGCCCTGCATAAAACCTGGGGGTGCTGCATCACCCCCACACCTCTACTTCCCATGCCTAGGCCTATTGTTTTTTAAAGGAACAATTTACCGTGCATAACAATGAAAAGACAAACTGTTCTGAGACACAAATCTGTTTTTTCACTATCTAATAGCCTGTGACAAAAAGGTTGATTTTATTAATTTCTGCCTACATGTCTTTCCAGTCTGTTCAGTCTCTTCAAGACACTACTTCCTGTGCCATGCTGAAAGGGAAGGCATGTTTTGCTAGACTATAAAGAACATATTAGGACAGAATGGAGTTTAATGTGAAAAAAAGTAAATATTAATTTAGATAAGCCCCCAAATTTTATTTTTTATTTGACCTTATGTAATTCTTTTAAAACATGCTGTAATAACTTTTAAAAAAATGTTTTCTGTCCAGTCTTTCATCTCTTGTAGGTTCCAAACTGGTATCAATCCCAAAATGTTCTTTTCCAAGACTAGCCATAATCTCTTTTTTCCCATCCAAGGCCATTAACCCTTTCTCCACAACATCTATAAAATTAGACTACAAATCATGTAAGATGTTGTACTTTCTTTGGTACTTTCTGCTGCTGGTCAAACCAAAGTATAGCCTATTTTAAAGTATTTTCAGAATGAGGAAATACAGAATCACATCTACATTAAAAATAATTTTAATAAAATGTAGGAATTATTTTCACAAAACTTTGGTTCAAAATTTGGATCATAACTGGTTTAACTGAGCAATTCTACCTTCCCTAATTGTGGGATTTCTCTGAGGTACATATTTTTTAAAAGTCAAAAGACAGAGTACTTAGCATGACAAGACAGTCTGACAAACACTTTAATTATATGCACAGCTGTGTCACACATTTTCTGCCATTTGTTCATATTGTTAAGTGAATTTTAATTGGCTTGTGTTAGTGTAATGGTTTCCTCTTTGAATACCTCCTGCCAGTCTCCACATGTCACTTCATGAGGAGATTGCCTTCTCCCCTTTCAATCTAACCTCAGGCTAAAAAGATGGCTGAGTGACTTTTAACTGCACTGGGCCAACTGGGGAGTGCATGTAATTCAGCCTTAGAAGTAAAAATAAAATGGTAAAGGATCTCAGATGGTGATGAAAATACAGTTCTGTGCTTGTTTTTTTCCCCCTTTTCAATAGCTATACATTTTTCAAAACTAACTAGCTTTAATTTAAAAATCAATTCTCCAATAATTTGGACTGGTCTTCAGATCCTCTATAAATGGTATACAGCAGGGGTAGTCAATAAGCAGACCACAGGCCAAAGTCAGATCACCAGCAATTTTTGAACGGATCCTGAAATATATTTTAACTTATTGTTATTTTTTTATTGTCTTCTCTGGAGTCTGGACCTTGACTGAGAAATTTGGACCTTGACAAAAAAAACAATTGATTTCCCCTGCTTTACAGGGTTATTTAGGAGCAGCACCTATTGGATGGAATTTGTGGGGTAAGGAAAGTAAACTAAAACAAATTTGTACCATATTATAGGATTTCTTGTGAAATGTTCAGATAGTACTAAAGAGAACTCTGTATGCTGTTTCAGTTTGGTAGGTGTGATAGACACACTCTTTCAACTCTGTGAGGAATACAATATGGGCACAAATCCCCAAGAATGAAAATTATAAAAGATACAACTATGAGTATGAAATACACAATGTTCCTTGGTCTTCTTGATTGACTCTCCATATGTGAAAGCACTGTTAGCCTAGGAAGATGTGCATATTTGTTTTAGGATCCATGGAAACTCCATTGCCTTCCCTTTTCAAGACCATTAGGATGGTAGCCTTTAATGGCAGTTCTGTCTATTCTGAATCTGTTCGCACATGTGTGCGTGTTAATTATTTCTCTCTCTCTCCCCATCCATGCAGTCTCCTGGCTCTCTGCTTCTCTTCCCTAAACCAGAAAGAAAACCATCTATTCCCCCAAACTTCTCACCCACCTATCAGATTCACCTATTGAATTCATTTTCGCTTGCACTTCTTTTTTACTTCTCCAGAGTTCTGGAATGTGACTAGAGCCAAGCTGGAGCTAACTGACCACAAGAAACTAGGATCATGTGATCCAGTTGCCTATGAAAGCCTGATCAGGATGAGGATGAAGATAGGCATATACAGAGCTCTAATATCATCTTACAGTATCTGCCTGAGAAACCACCAAGCTTTTGGACATAATGCTGAAATTCTTTTATCTTTTCCTTAGTGCAGTAAATAGAGCTGGATGGAAAATGAAAAACTACATTAAAGGAATTCATTCAGGCTGCTAATAGAGCTATAAGGAATTTGCAGGAAATTCTGCAATTTTGACATTTCTAATCAGAACAAAAAAAATTTTCCCATTAAATATTTTTTTAAAAATCTAATATTTCATTTCAGGTCAATCAGAATGTTCAGTTTTGATAACATCAAAATGTTTTGTTGTTTCACTTTAGTTTACTCGTGACCTCAGTTCTGCCCCTTTTGCTTATGAAATCAGACTATTGAAAGGTTGTTAAAGTTAAAATTCTCTGCTATGTCATTAACTTTGAATAAGGACAAACTACTACTAACATTTTTATCAAAAGGTCAGTAGCAGATAAATATTCTGGGTCAGATCCTCAGCTGGGGTAAATCAGAATAGTTCCGCTGGGATCAATGGAGCAAATCTGATTTACATCAGCTGAAGATTTAGCCCAAAGATTCTTCCTTTGTTACAAATATGTGGCAAGATTTTTTAAGCTTTCCTACTTACAATCTAAAGATGACTGCAAATCAGAATGTTTCAGTCAGCTCTCCAACCAGGAAAAATAAAAAGACTTAACAAAATAAATCTATAGGAAAGACTGCTGCTAACATTCCTAGAGAGGAAGAATGAAAAGCGGTGCCTCCTGCCTCCAGACTTCAAAGAGATAACAGAATAAACCACAAATGTTCTCTACCATGCAAAGGGAAATGTCTTTGAACTGTTTTGGTTTACTACTCCCTTAGGGGTGATTTTTTTAATATGCATTTCTTTGCAAGTTGTCTCTCACAACGGGAGATGCTTTTAAACCCTTGGTCTCAGTCATCCACCAGTTTTGGTGTGTGCTTGAAATTCAAGCTGAAATATAGGAGCCATTGGCAAAATCAGATCTATTTATTCTAGGGTGAATTGAAATGCAATTTCTGAACAACCTCCTAGTGGTGGTGATATGGATTCTCAGCTCAAAATATTAACTTTGCAAATACTGTGGGTTTTTGTTTGGGGTTTTGTTTTGTTTTTTAAGACCTGTCTCTCCTGTGCTTTCTTTCATTTATAGAACCAAACATAAACCTTTTCAGATTGTGAAGTATACAAATAAGGTGTTCAGGGGCTTCCCCCCACCCCTTTTTGTTTTTTTATTAGGCTCTTTGAACCTGAAATACCTAAAATAATTAAATTCTTCAACACAAGTTGCTCTGAAGATCTTTCCAGGTCATGAAGCAGATGCTCCACCAATCCCATAATAAAGTCTATTTTCACTTGGAAATCTTATAAACATTGCCAAAGAGGTGGGAATAGTTAGAATAATCTCTGATTAGCAACAAAAAGTTAGGTTCCTTTATATAAATCACACACAAATATTGAGAAACACCCATGAATACTTAATAATGATATTAATTAGAAGGGGAGGCATTCTGGCCCTATCTCGTAAGGTGACTGTCGGAGGATGAGTGCTGCAAAACATTGGGCACCTAATACTGTCTTGACTTATGTATATGACAATATTTTTGGTGAGGTAAGCTACAATATTGATCTCAATGGAAAAAAATGAACATGGAAGTGGTATGTAACATCTTTGTTACATATTACATATTGTATTATAAGGGAAAGTTTGAGAGCATCAGGAGAAGGATAAGAGATTTCAAACCAAACAATGTTAGGAAGCTATTGACAGATATTCAATCAACCTCAAACTGGCCTCTAAGTTTGCTCACACGGGTGCCAATTCTATTTTCACATGCACTGATATATGGAAAAATGTCACTGATTCCACTGGAGTTAAGGGTGTTACATTGGAGTAAAGTGAAGTCACAATGCACTTTGCATGTGTACTCATTTGTCCATGTAAATAACGCAGCCGGATACAGGTACTCATCTGCACCCACAAATGGCCAATTTCATACAGTAAATGTGAGATTTAGTGAACAGAATGCGTGACTGAGCAATTCTTCACTTTCCCAATGAGAGAACGCTTCTGAAAAATTTGGTCCTAAGAACAAAGGCCCAGGTTCACAAAGATACTTGGGCAGTGCAACTCACAATGTCCTGGTACCTAACAAATCAAGGAACAACCCTGCAATCCACAAAGCCCGAGAGAAGCACTTTATACAATAAAGGGAGAGAGACAGGCACCTTATACTGCACTCCACAGAAACCAGCACACTAGGCAAGGAGCCACCTCAGCAAGCCAATGGAAGACGCTGACGAAAGGGATATGTACCAAGTCCCTTTCTCAGAGACAGGAGCTAAGTCTGGGCTGCAGGGAGGCACTTATCTCTACTTAGCAATCCATGAACAATCCAATGACTATTTAAGTAGTTTTTCACAGCTGTATGGGCCAGAGAGAAAGTGAAAGTGAGGGAAGGAGAACAAGTCCTGGTGGTAAGGTTCAGGGACCATAGGTCCAGTCCACTTACCCCAGTCATACTAATTTTTGTATCCACAGTGGAACAGATTCAAAAGAGAAGACTGAGGGAGCCCCCTCATCAAAATATTGCATAGTTTGGTGGTTAAAGTATTCTTCTGAAAAATTGGAGACAACTGTTCAAAAATTTTCTCCCTGTCAGGCAGAGATGGGAACTGAACCTAGGTTTGCCCCATTTTAGGTGAATGCTTTGATCATTGGGCTAAAAAGGTACAAAGGTGGACACTACCTCTTCCTCCAGCCAAATTTTGAACGGGACCCAATCCAACAGGTATTCTCAGAGGTCACCTATAGGATTAGGCCCTGCATGTGAGAAACATTTATCTATCTATTTTCTCAAAGTCTGTGGATTGCTATGAGGTGTAGGCAAGAGATAGGTGTCTGGATGCCTAGAGTGAGGTAGTGGCAGTGCACACGCCTGGAAGCAGAAATCTAGGTGCCAAGAGAAGTTTTACCCTGAAAACTTAGATAATGAGAGAGTTATGGTCCTACAGAGTTTGTACGGAGTTTTGTAGACCATAGTGGAGCCCAAAACTCAGATGTAAGCAGCTAACCCATAGATTTAGGCACTTAAGCCAGGGGTTTAGGTCCCTAAGCCCTTTGTCTATCAGGCCCCAAGAAACTAAAGTAATTGGGGCTTGGGCAAGCTTCTTCTGAGCACAGTATTATAGGCACAACAGACAACAAACTCAGTGCAAAAAGGCAAGTAGGAAAAATAAGTAAATCAAATATGGCCACATCACATGCTTTTTAAAAAAGCTGTAGAAATAAAAAAAAAAAATCTTTAAAAATATCAACCAATTATTTCAGGCTAGTAAATCTATAAATATTGAAACTTAAAAAGTTATCAGAAGAGAGCCTTTCTTGTGAGTAGAAGAAATATGAAAGAATATGCAAGGCAGGAGTAAAATAAATCAGAAAAGCAAAGGTACACAATAGGATACTATTCATAAGGATTCAGAAAGGGACAAGAAAGAATTGTATATAGATATATATGAAACAAGAAGCTAATAAAAGAAAATATAGGTCTGTTTTTAACAGGAGAGAGAGAGTAACCCACAAGTGACAAGCAGAGGACCAGAATGTGTAAGGGTCACTTTGCTTGAATTTTCTCTAAGAAATTTTATAATGGTAACAATGTGCTTAATACAATAATAGCTGAGGAAAGTTACATGGAAAAATCAGAAAGGAATGTGATTAAGGATGCATAGGTATATTAAAATCAGGAGGGCAATGTGACGGAGTGGTCCAGTCAGGGAGATTAAAACCCCTTCCCAAAGTTGCACATTGTCCTTCACGTGTCTTGCTGGATCTGCAACCCCTCTCTCACTCTATGAGTTGCTGCTGCTCCCTGTTCAGAACTCGGCTTTCCAGACAGGTCACCGAATTATTTCCCCTTCTGGGGCTGGAAAGTCTTTTTCCACAGTCTCAGGCAGTCTTCCAATTTACTGTCTCAGTACCACTTCCTCAGTGGCTAGCAAGGGAATCTGGGCCTACCCTCTATCCTGGGACAGGAGCTCTGAAAGCTCTTTAGAAGTGGGGAGAAGGGGCTACTGTTACCTGAAATACAGCCCCATCCCCTGCTCCTCCCAAGGCCCCACCCTTGTTCTGCCTCTTCCTGCCCTCCCTCCTCTCTGTCACTTACCCTTAAAGCAAGAAAAAAAATGATGAGTCCTTAGCCCCCATATTCCAGCTCAGGGACTCTCTAGACTGCAGAGAAGGTTTTTGACCTCACTGCCCTCCCCTGAATCCTTTCCTACTATCTGGCACTAACCACTCTCTGTAGCTTGCCAGCCTCCTAATACCCCACTCCCAAGGAGTAACTGTGGACTATTTCTCCTGGTAGCCTCCAAACACTTCTCCTAGAGAGTGACTGCAGTTTCCCAACCACCCCTTCTGCTTCCAATTCCCTGTCTTTACAGTCCCCAGCTCATTCCTCCTCAGCTGGGCTTCCTCACTCAGTGAGGGGATTACTTAGCCACCTGATTCCCCTCAGCTGTGGCTTGCTGGGTTAATTAGACCCCTTCTTAATCTTCATTAGCCCTTTCTGGGCAAGTGTCAGGTGAACACCATCACATGCCAGAATAATTTATCCCAGAGTGCTAAAAAGTAGAACCTTTGCTAATATAATGATCCATTCTAAATAAAAAAATACGGAAATTTGGACCTAAAATGTGATTCCCTTCTGATTTGTTACATGCTTTTCATTTTGGATGTATTACCTGAAAATAAACATGTTAATGTATATATATTAAAGCAATAGGTCCACATGGAAAATATCATTGCCATACATTTCTTTACAGCTACAACTGGAAAGTAACAAGCCTTTGGTGGAATATGTACTGAAAGTGAATTATTGCATATTCAGCCTATCCAATCTGAAAGCCAGAAATAAATGACATGAAATAATCAAATGTAATAGACAAATTATGCCTTGACTTGTACAATGGCAAAAGGAAGTAATCTTATTCCCCTGCACCAGCTACTACATCAGAGGTATCAACACATGAGGGAAAACAGGCTCTCCAGTGCTGTTACTGCATATTCCCCTGACATATAGGTGGGTGGCAGGGTGCAGAGAATGAGCATAACTTTGGGTCCATCTCCACAGCGCACAGGGGAGAATACGTGATGCTGGGTCTATGTCTGGCCTAGATTATGCCCTCCTGGAAGTAGCAGGGAGTCTGGAAGGAAGATTTCCTGAGTCACAGTCTGCATCCCAGCATCCTCCAAGGCAGAGCAGCAAAGTGCTGCCTCTCACTACGGGTGGATCATTAAGTCAGATCTAGTCCAGTATTTACTGTGGGCTAATTGCTTGTTTTTCACTCCCTTTTTTCCCTTTTGATGTCATTTTAGAAATATTTACTTTAATTTGCGCTGTAATCTCCTTATTGCAATCAGTTACATTAGGGTTTTTACAAATGGATATCCACATCACAAAAGCAACCACAAAGGCCCACAGAGATAATTAATAACAATGCAAACTTAGAACTGGTTTGTATGCTAGTTCAAGATGAAGAATTGTAACTTCCTCTACTCTATCTTCCCCTAAAGTTATGCAGTAATGCCAAGGATGAAAAAAATCAGTTCACCATTTTATCATTGTTTGTCTGTAGGCTGCAAGGAATTAAATATCTTTACCTTTCCTTGTTTAGTGAGCAACAAAACATTGTGATTTATATCCATTGAAGAGATTCTACAATGAAAAAAGTCTTTCAAATAGTCCCAAAGAAGGTCATTATGTTCCTTTAGCATGCTATTAAGGTATGCTTCTGATTAGTGGTGCTACTTATTAATGCTCTGCCCTTATGCTCATCTGATGTTTCTTTATTCAGAACAATGAAACAAAATAAACGAACCTTGTTCAGCAGGAGCTGTCAAATTGGAAATGGTTACAAAGCAATAATTAGGGGAAATGGATCACAGTGTTCACGTTTTGGCAATGATTGTCCCTCAGTGGAGCTATTAACAAAATCTAGTCATTGGCTCAGCATACAATTTTAATGAAGCCACAAGTAAACAAACTGCAAAATGATGTGGGCTGTTTTTTTGCTTGCTTTATGGGACAGCCAGCCATTTTATACTTTTCCTTTCCTTTCCTTTCCTACTCCTTCAGCTCCTGTTGCCTGTAGTCATGGTAAGGGGGAATTAATGAAGACTAGTTATTTAGAGGCATGATATGTGAAACACTGAGTTCTCTACTGAACCACATAGTATAGGTCATCCGTAGTTATATCAGTGTAACAGCTTTATTTATTTAAGGGAAAAAACAGTTTCACATTAACAATCATGGAAACTAGGGTTCTGAAGCAAACCTAAAATCCCTGGATAATTACCAATTGCTGTGCAGAGAATATCTGCAACAAATGCCAATAAGAAATTCAGTGTGACTTGTACATTAGTTCACTCATGTTTTCATCCATTTCAACCCTCTGTATTTAATGCCATAAGAAACTGCAGCTGTTTCAACTTCTGAATCCTGTAGAAAGTCAATTTGTTTGTTTAAGAAAGCCTTCACAACCCTGTCAGTTCATTTAAACATCCCTTGTAACAAGCTGGCAATGTTTACTTGAAATAACCCTCCTTGTTAGCAGGTGTTGATTCTGTAGAAAAAGGATGAAGTGGGTTCTCCTAACACACTGTGGGAATGTGTGAAAGAACCACACACTCACCAGATGGAAGTGGTCTCTGGAGGAGACCAGATTTAGGGAATGGGCTGTGCAGACCTGAGGAAGGAATCCTTAAGTCCATTTACAAAAACCCTGCAAGCTAATTGGTCTTCAGTGTTCAGACTGCTAGGATATTCTTGCTTGCCTTGAATGAGATTTGATTTTGCTGAGGTGACTGGATTACTCCATCATGTTGTTGAGCAACAAGAAACAGGAAAGGCTTACACTCAGTCACTTGACTTCTGAAGGAATGATAATATGGCCAAGGAGACAATTTATTTTAAAGGTCATAACATCTCTCTCTAATCTTCCTGGTCTTTTCTTCCAGAAATTCCTTAACAACTCTAAATAGGGCACTACCTGGAGTTGGTAGACCTGTCATCCAATCTGTTTTGGATTATGTAATTTATGACAAATGGGATTTTGGCAATATAGCTTTCTATCAAGATGTTTTAAAACTATTGAACGGTTCACATACTGCCCCAAAATGCTTGCTTTGTGATCTCCAAAAAATACTTAGGGTCCCAACAACTTTGAGGAAGCCAACTTGAGTTATGGTTTCCACTGAGACATTATGTTAGGCCACCTTAAAATAATAAATCCAATTTAAAATTCTAAAATAAATAAAAAGGCAAAATTGACAAAAAGTTGGAACTAAATTTATTCATACTTCAGACACTTCACACTTACTCCCAGACAAACAAAATTATTCACAGATTCACTTTCTCTAATATCAGATTGAACAGATGTTCTTTCACATTATATAAAAAGTTTGAAGTTCCCTTCCTTTTCTGCTGATGCCAAGAGAACCACAACACTTGATTTAAACAATATTTTAATGAAAAGGATTTTTACGTGAAGAAAAGTCTGGAGTCTTAAGCCCTAAACCTCTATAGGACCCATAGCTATTGAGTAGTCTCCCAGAATGTTTTCTTCCTGAACACAAGGTGACACTATAAAATGGTAGTGGTATTGAGAAAGATCCACACTTTGCAAAGTGCGTGTGGATATATAAAAACAGCAAAGGGAAAATGAAATCCTCAAAGGAAATCTGTCCACTTTCAAAATGTTATACTGGAAACTTAAATTCATAACTCTGTAGATATGAAAAATCATGGTTCAATAGGGGTACTGGTTTAATGGCTCATTACAAACTTTTGTAACACACCACCCTGCATGCTACCTCTTCATTGTCCACTTCAGGTTCCTTATGTGTAACAATTTAATCCTCCATTGCCCATTTCATTTCAGTGTCTGCCTCAATGTGGTGCCTCTTATGCTTAAAAATCTGTCCCAAATTGTATTTAGCCCAGATGCTCAGATTTCCTTTGGCAGACCTGAAGAAGAGCTCTGTGTAGCTTGAAAGCTTGTCCGCCTCCATCAACAGAAGTTGGCCCAAAAACAGATATTACCTCACCTACGTTGTCTGTCTCATATCCTGAGACCAATATGGCTACAACAACATTGCAAACAATACTTATTATCCACACATTTGTTACCAGTTCCTGTCCAGAGCTCAGACTAATAGAATCCACTCTACCATAGTTTTTAAAAGACTTCCTCTATCTTTTAATATTAACAAAACAGAACAGCTAATGGACTGAATAAAGCTACCACAATAACATGTAACTGTATAACTGTAGCCCCTTACTGGACGATTCCTTGTCTTCAAGTGTGGTAAAATCCACTTGCTCCACCGCCCCAACCCCCAATTATGCCATAGCCTAATTTAGGAACAAAACACAATTCTTTGTGTTTCTGTCAATATATAGTCTTGTCCCCTAGACCTATTCTACATTAGGATGTTGGACAGGCGAAACTCACCTTTTTTCAGCACAGTCCAGTATGCATCCACATTTCATTTTTTCTCCTACCCACAAAACTCTGCATTTTTTCTGGAAGTTATTCTCCTATCCCGAGTGACATAATCCCCTTGTAAGAAAAGTTCTATTGAGACAGTATCAGTGTGTGGCACACATACCTGTACTGCTATAAGCAGTCCTCGAGCTGCAATGTCCTACTAACAAGACTCACTTCAGGCATGACCAGTCTGATAGCACATATGAATTCTGCAGAACAAGGTCAGAGTATCTGGATTCACATGAGTTTTAAATGCCCAGCCACTTCTCTTCCTGTTACCTGCTACCTTTTTGCTGAAAGCATGGCTCCTTGTCCTTCATCTCATGCTGCTGTCTGGACCAGGAGTTAAGGGCTCAATTTCCTTGCACTTTGTGGAGAGGAGAATGTTCAGACACACCTACAGCACTTCCATGGGAACAGGAATATTTATAGCAAGTTGGTGAAGGAGATGGTGAAACTTAGGTAGTCCAGAGTAGATTCCCATCGCCATACAAAAGGAAAAGAGCTGAGGCAGAGGTACCAGAAGGTGAATGATAATGATAATTCTGGAGTCACCTGCATGACCTGTGCCTTTTATAATGAGCTGGATGTGATATTAATCCTGGACTTGACCCCCACCCATGTAACCACTGAGGATACCACATCCTGGAGTGGAAGAGAAAGCTCACCCCTCTCAGCCCCTCCTCCTGGAGTTATGGATGAGAAAGATGTGTTCATTGGCTAAGAAGGGGAGGTTGAGGCAGAGTTACACCAGCATTCCTGGTGAATGTTCTGCCACTCTCAGCAGACCAAATTAACTTTCCACTCCCTCCATTTACATCAGGAGGTGAGTACAAACCCATATCCAGTGCCCACATTAGAATCACACCTCTTTCTTCCACCCCTACTTGTCAAATGGTCGACCAACACATAGAAACATTTCTTTTTAAATAGAACTTTATTGTAAAGGCCCTGACTGCATCAATAGCAGCACTAGGTGTTGTTCCTAGCAAACTAAATGAGGCAGCATTAACAATACATATTTCATGAGACTGGTAAGATGGGATTACATATACAGACAAAGTCTTCATATGCAGACAGTTTCTCAACAACAGAATATGTGCATTTTAGGCATTATATGCAGCCTGGCCAGGCACCATAAATCATGAAAGGACACATATACAGTGCACTTACATTGGAAATTCAAGACCAGAAAATGTATGTTTCCTCTTACAGTTGAGACAGCATTGCAATGTTACACTGATCTGGAGGCACTATATACAAATTTCCAAGGCATTGTGAACCAAATCAGCAGAAGCATACATGGCACAATGAAGGGGCACATCTGACACTGAGAGGATATGCAATGATATTTGTTTGCCACAAAACTATTATTTGTATCTGTACATGCCATCATATGTGCTTCTACAACACTATTGTTCAACTGAAATGTTTGTATCCCTTTTGGTGCCACGGCCATCTTTTTTCAGTTAAACAATTAACAATATAACAATGGATCACATGAACCCAATCACAGGGAATTGGGCACATTCTTATTAAATGCACAAAATTTCCCTGCAAGCAGTATGAGGAATCAACAGATAGAACTGAAAATATTAGTACATAAACTAAATTAGGATCAAATTGGAATCACAGAGACATAGTGGGATCTCATGACTGCAATATTGGTACAGAAGGGAATAGTTTGCTCGAGAAGAACAGCCAGGGAAATAAGGGAAGAAATCATGCATTATACATCAAGAACACACACACTTCATCTGAGGTCCACAAGTGGGTGAGAGGCAGCTGAAAGTTCCTGGGTGTAGATAAAAAGAGGAAAAAAACAAGTGAGATAAGTTTTTCCAGCATAAGCGCTCATTTGTACATCTCCAAACATAGCTATCGCCACTCGTTGGGCTGGTTTTATCATCTTTCCCATCAGCATAACATATGATGTCAGTGGATGAAACCTCCAGGAACACATCCAAGCAAAATGGCAACCCTAGCAAGCTTGCTAGTGTAGACATGGCCTAAAGCACAAAATGAGTAACACCTAGAAAAGGGCAGAACAGGTAAGAAGAAAACCTCTAGAAATACATTAGAAATAAGAGATAAGTGTAAGTCTTCTGCTTAACAGGGAAGAAGAGTTAATAACTGATAACATCAAAAAGGCTGAGGTGTTCACTGTCTATTTTGCTTCAGTCTTCACTAAAAAGATTAATGGTGACCACACACTTAAAACAAATTGTATTAATGACAAAGAAGAAGGAATGCAAGCCAAAATAGAGAAAGAATAGGTTAAAGAATATTTAGATACATTCAATGTATCAAATCCTCAAGGCCTGATGAAATTCATCCTAGGATACTTAAGGAACTGGTCAAAACATCTCCCAGCCATTAGCAATTATCTTCAAGAACACATTGGGAACAGGTGACATCCCAGAGGACTAAAGAGCAAACATAGTATCTTTTTAAAAAAGGAAGAAAAGTGGACCTCTGGAATTATAGAACAATCCACCTAACTCTGATATCAGAAAGACATTGGAACAATTTATTAAACAATCAATTTGTAAGCTCTAAAGGGTAATGGTGTTATAAGAAATATTGTCAAGAATAAACCATGCCAAAACAATCCAATTTCTTTCTTTGACAGGATTAGTGGATGGGGGGGGGAGCAGTATATGTATATCTTGATTTTAGTGAAGCTTTTGACACAGTCCTACACTGGCAGTCTCATAAGCAAGCTAGGGAAATATGGTCTAGAAGATGAAATTACTGTAAAGTAACTGTACAACTGGTTGAAAGTTCAAACTCAACGGGTATCAATGGTTTTTGTCAAATTGAGAGAATGGATCTAGTGGGCCCCCACAGAGGTTAGTCTTGGTCTGGTATTATTCAATATTTTCATTAATAGCTTGGATAATGGAATAGAGAATGCGCTTATAACATTTGTGGATGACACAAAGTTGGAAGCAGTTGCAATCAGTTTGGAAGAATTCAAAATAACTTTGACCAGTTACAGAATTGTAATTAAATTAACAAGATGAAAATTCAGTAAAAACAAGAGCAAAGTGTTACACTTAAGAAGGAAGAACTAAAGGCACAACTACAGAATGGGGAACATGTAGCTAGGTGATATTACTACTGAAAAGAATCTTGGGGTTATAGTGGATCAAAAAGGCTATTATCATTCTGGGAAGTACTAATGGGAGTGTCATGTGAAACACACAGGAAGTAATTGTCCCTCTTTACTCGACACTGATGAGGCTTCAGCTGGAGTACTATGTCCAGTTCTGAATATTGCATTTTAGGACAGATATGGGCAAATTGGAGAGAGAGAGAACAACAAAAATGATAATAGGTTTAGAAAACCTGACTTGTGGGGAAAGATTTTAAAAACTGAGCATGTTTAGCCTTGAGAAAAGAAGACTGGGCGGGGATCTGATAAGTCTTCAAAATGTGTTAAGGGAAGTTACAAAGCAGACCTTGATCAATTGTTCTCCATGTCCACATAAGGTAGGACAAGAGATAATATGCAGCAAGGGAATTTTAGGTTAGATATTAGAGAAAGGTTTTTAACTATAAGAATAGCTAAGCACTAGCATAGGCTTCCAAGGGAGGTTGTGGAATCCCCATCATTGGAAGTTTTTCAGAACAGATTGGACAAACACCTGTCAGGAATGGTCTAGATACACCTGGCCCTGCCTCAATGCAGGAAGCTGGCTTAGATGACCTCTCAAGGTGCATTCTAGCCCTACATTTCTACAGTTCTATTAAATCCCCTTCCACACTGCATTGTCTGGAACTAGATAGCCCTATGTACACAGAACAGAGCAATCAACTGTGACAAACTTAAAATCTTACCATCACTCAGTCTTCCCTCCCATCCCCAGTACCCTGTATGATGCACAATAAACAGCAGTGAAAGAACCCAACAGTCCTTAGTTTAATCCACACTTTACCTTGTATCTTCAGCAGTAACTTGCTATTTTCTTGCTGGAGGGTTCATTGGTACCTTGTAAATCTTTCAAGAAGTCTTCCATTCTCTAGGAAATAAAGAAACAGTACTTCAAAAAGAATTTTCCTTCATCATTTTTCAAAAAAGCAACACAGAAGTTTCTATGATGTGGGTCTGCATTGACACACTGCATCTTTATAGGTTTACTACATGTTGGTGGATTGTGCTGTGGAAACAAACATAGAAAGCCCTTGAATTGAAATGATTCTGGGGGTGGTTGTTCCTTTTGTGATTCCTTTTTGCTTTTGTGTTTAAGCCACAGACTTCAATAGTAACACATGCCAAAGTGCTCCACAGGAAAGTTAGAACACAGGCAGTGGTTTTGAATAAAATATTTAATGAAACTTGTCCTTGTTGCTCTCTAGTGGCTACAGTCTGTGTTTTTCGGCTTCACACACATTTGTATGAAAGCAAACTTTTTTATAGGATTTCACTGTGTGCTGCCTGTCTCCACTGTGCATTTTTTAAAAAAATTGGCAGCTAAATAAACCATCAAGTACCACTGCTAACTTAAGTCCTGCTGGTGATCAGTTGGTAGAAGGCAAGTAAAATTTTACATGCTGCTGTTTCCAAGGAAGTAAAGAATTTCCCACTAAAATTCTCCCTAAAGTGTCAATTTAGCATTGTGTACTTCACAGAGAACCAGTTCTGATACTGTCAAATGTTTTGTCTTATTTAGTTTATTATGTACTGGGTTATTCTATCTGCAGTATATTTAAGGTCAAATGTTGCTTTTATCCATGACAGAATTCCCATTGAAATCAATGGATAATGCAAATGTTGACAGAGGTTGGTTGCTCACAGACAACTTGCTATCAATCTGATCGATGATTTCATAACAGAAAAAAGCTACAGAACCAGATTCAGAGGTGAGTTTCAGTAAGCCGGAAGAGTGTCCAATGTAATATACACCTTTTAGGAGATGCCCTACCCCAGATAGATTAGATTATACACTCTGCCAGGGATTCTCTGTCTAGTGTTCTCCCCCACAGCTGGCTTTTCCTAGGGTTCTGTGAAAGACATCCTTATTTCCAACTCTAATTCTGAGTGGCATGCCCACTTCTCTTAAAGGCAGATTGAATTAACATTCCCCCTGCCAGAATGAGATAGCAAAATTTACTCAGCTGCTACAGGAAGGATTATAGCATGAGCTGGTTGGAACATATCTGAGAAAATGAGGAGAAGGACAACCCAAATAGTAATGCTCACTCTTTTGATCCACAGATGGACAGCTTGACAACTCCATTTCACAAAAATATTCAAAAGGTTTCCTTTTCACTCCAAATCAAAATAAAAACAAATTTCAAAACCTCAAAAGTCTTTGTGAAACAGAATTGTCTGTCTCCCAGTCAGCTCTAGTTATAATTACTGATAACTGTGAAGGTTAAAACCTTGTTACACTCCTCCATATGTGTTATGCTAGTTTAGATCCCATATAGACAGCCTGAGACTTAGGGTATGTCTACACTACAAAGTTAAGTCAACTTATGTTATGCCAAAGTTCATCCATTGCTCTAATTAAATCTCTTTTGCATGGCCACACAATGCACCTTGTGACAGTGGAACACATCCACAGTTAGAGCTCTTGAATCAACAGAGAGAGCAGTGCACCCTGGGTAGATATCCCACTGTGCAACTCGCTATCAGTTGCTGCTGGGTGTTCTGGGAAGGGATCGCAGTGCCTCATGGGGACGGGCCCAGCACCCCATAATGCAGTTTTCATCCTTCCATCATTCCATGGGCTTCCAACTACTTTTGCACCACTTTTCAACAGCCCCGGTAAACTGAGTGCCTGCTATCTCTGTCTGAAACCATGGATCCCGCACAGCTCTTAACACAGCGCGGTTGATCCTGCAATATTTCATGAGCTGCAAATCTGATAATGACACTGTGATGTCTGTGTGCCATGGACAGAAACAATTCAAGACTGTGTTTGTCATTCACAGAGCAGCTGCCCATGGTGGACTGTCCATTGCAGGTGCAGGCAACAAGCATTTCATTATGCAGGCATGGGATGATGAACAGTGGCTGCAGAACTTTCAGATGTGCAAAGCCATCTTCCTGGAACTGGGTGCCAAGTTTCCCCCTGCCCTATGGCACAAGAACACCAAACTGAGAGCTGCCCTAATGGTGATCTTGGAGTCATCGTGGATAGTTCTCTGAAGATGTCCATGCAGTGTGCAGCGGCAGTCAAAAAAGCAAACAGGATGTTAGGAATCATTAACAAAGTGATAGAAAATAAGATGGAGAATATGTTATTGCCCGTATACGAATCCATGTTGCGCCCACATCTTGAATACTGTGTACAAATGTGGTCTCCTCATCTCAAAAATGATATCCTGGCATTAGAAAAGGTTCAAAGAAGGGCAACTAAAATGATTAGGGGATTAGAACGGGTCCCATATGAGGAGAGATTAAAGAGGCTAGGACTTTTTAGCTTGGAAAAGAGGAGACTAAGGGGGGATATGATAGAGGTATATAAAATTATGAGTGGCGTGGAGAAAGTGAATAAGGAAAAGTTATTTACTGGTTCCCATAATAGCAGAACTAGGGGCCACCCATTGAAATTAGTGGGCAGCAGGTTTAAAACAAATAAAAGGAAGTTCTTCTTCACACTGCACACTGTCAACCTGTGGAACTCCTTGCCTGAGGAGGCTGTGAAGGCTAGGACTATAACAGGGTTTAAAAGAGAACTGGATAAATTCATGGAGGCTAAGTCCATTAATGGCTATTAGCCAGGCTGGGTAAGGAATGGTGTCCCTAGCCTCTGTTTGTCAGAGGGGAGTGACGGATGGCAGGAGAGAGATCACTTGATCTTTACCTCTTAGGTTCATTCACTCCGGGGCACCTGGCAGTGGCCACTGTCGGTAGACAGGATACTGGGCTAGATGGACCTTTGGTCTGACCCAGTATGGCTTTTCTTATGTTCTTATGAAGGCTGGAGTGAACCTGTGATTGCACAGTCTCCTCTCCCCACAGACCCAGCAGATCAACCAATTCCAGGATACTCTAGGCAGGAGTGTGTTTGCTGCAGGGAGCTGGCATGGTCAGCTGGGCAGATGCTATGTGAGTTGTTCACAGTAAGCAAACAGGAAGAGGAATTTCAAAAATGACCAGTACTTTAAAGAGCATGGGGTGGATTCCTGTATACCTGGGTGCAGCAATATAAGCAACTCAGTGTCTACACTAATGCTTTGCCCCTCTAACTATATCATCCTAAGCACTACGCCTCTCATCAAGATGGTTTTATTATGTTGGTGTAGCAGGAGAGTTTCATCAGTGGGAGGAGCATGTCAGTGGATATACCTGCATAGTTAGGTCGACATAAGCTGCTTTATATCAATTTAACTGCATTGTATAAACACGGCCTTAGACTTCCTCTAGACTTAGATGAACTTACATCCACTTACTAACATGTAATTTAATGTTAGTGGCTATACCAAGTTGCCTGCTGCACTGGGTTTGTCATGCCTTCATACAGCCCTGGCAGCAGGTAATGAGTGATTTTGCCTAATACTGACTAATTACTCCAGGAATTCAGCGGGGTAAAGATCAGTCCTGCAAGAGCAAAGGCATCACTGTTGGCTTGTACAGAAAATGGTTTCCCTCTCCTCCTTTTCCTGCCCCAACTTAACTGAGTCTTACATTGCTGGTGGTCTTAGGCTTTCATAGTCTTTTCTCTGTTGAGGGTTACAAAGAAGGAAGAGGGGAAGACTTCCTTCTCTTTGCCCTCTCTTGTGTTTTATCTAGGGATGGACATAAATCAAAGTCCCAGATCTAAATACTTCCAAGGGTTTTTCTTGGGGGGGGGGGGGGACGAAAGGGGGGGATGAGGGTGAGTATTTGAAATCAAGTCTGGATCCAGATCCAAATTTTGCCAGTGATTCACAAACAAAAGCCTGGGTCCAAACAACATTTATTTTAGCAGTGTTGAACAATCCAGATCTGAATGTTGTAGATTGAGTCATCTCTGCTCTTATTCATTCAGCTGTCTGTTAAAAAGCAAAAGTTCCTTTTTCTAAAATGAAAAAAAACCCCACCACCCAACTAACGGGTACAGTATGGTTGCCTGGCAACATGAATGTATTTCTGCAACTCAGGGATCCACAGGTCACACACAGATGTCAACATACAAGTTTGAGAGTCCAGTTAGCATTACTGTAAACTAATATTAACAACAAAAAAGACTTCAGAGAGTATCTGTTATCTCTCTTCAGCATTAATCTTGTTCTCTGTAGGTCAACCAGAATAAGAAGTAGGGACTTTTCTAGTATATAAAAGCTAGAGATAGCTGTAGGTAGTTTCCTCCTTCCAGGAATCTGAGTATTTCACATGAAAAAGGTCTCCAGTAACTTGCAGGGTGAGCAGATATTTGGTAACTGCAGTGGAACCACTTTACAAATACCCACAAGGCTTATGTCATGTCCCTCATTTAATTATTCCAGAGAGAAGAGACACTATACTCTCCACAAACATAAGGCATTTCTTACTCTCTGATCATATCTGTGGGTTTTCATGATGTCAGCTATTAACTTTCAATAGTTTTAGCCCTTAAAATGGGGGCTTTGTGAGGGCGAGGGGGTTAAAAAAGTCTGAGTAATTCAGAAGATTGTCAGAAGACTATTAAACATAAAAGGAATGGGACTTTGAAGAGTGTGTGTGGGGAGGGGTGTCTAAAGTGAACTTTTCAGGGCTGTTCCTCACTTTCACAGGTGATTCATTATACCCCATCCAATAAATGAAGCATTGCAGTCTATCTGATGGATGATGTGCTCCTGAAGTTTCATTTTTCTCACCATACAAGTAATGAGACATAAAAGTCAGAATTGGGTACAAAAAATAAAAGGTAAAATGCAAACTAATACATATCTTAACAAACTAAATGAATTTAAAGCAACAAGATTTTTCTCATGATGTGTTCACAGCAGTCTGGCTGGATATTTCATCTAGGACCCACCCCCCAGTTCAATGATGCTCCTTTTGTCTTTCAAATAGTGTTGATGTTGTGAGTAGAGAGGAGGGGAGAGGGGCAATTTGTGTCCTCCATTCTTCCTTCTCATAGCATTTCTCTTCTTTAAGAATCATCTCCAATTAGGGTTCAGGCGACAGCAAGTCTGTTTTGGATGGGAACTCCAACTGTTCCATTGCCAAAATGGAAATTTCTTGTTCACACCCCTTTTCTTGCCAATGAATGGCTGTTTAAGCAGGTGATAGTCTATTTGATTATGCTGACATTTGGCTGAGGTGCTGACTAGCCTTCCTCTCTAAGGAATTGGTTTGAGCTGCTTCCTTGGAATTGGAATATGCCTTAGTAACATCATACTGTAGAATCTTGTAACTTTACAAACAATGTTGCTACATATATTTTACCAGGACAATAACGATCAGTGAATGATGAGTTTTCACAAGGCATACTTTGTACAAAATTTATCATAGTTTTGTAAAAGTGGTCAACATATATTTCTACAAATACATTAAAAATAAAAGAAAGATCAAAGACATGCTAGGGCCATTAATCAATTGTGTGCAAGGGAAGAAAGAATAACAGAAAATGTGGATATGGCAGAAGTGCGAAATGCCTTTTTTCTTTCAGTTTTCACTGAAAAGTTTAGTAGCGATTGAACATCTAATATAGTGAATGCCAGTGAAAATGAGGTAGGATCAGAGACCAAAATAGGGAAAAAATAACTTAAAAATTACTGAGACAAACTAGATGTCTTCAAGTCACCAGGGCCTGACGAAATACATCCGAGAATACTCAAGGAGCTGACTGAAGGGATATCTGAGCCATTAGGAATTATCTTCAAAAAGTCATCGGAGAAATTCCAGAAGACTGGAAAAGTGCAAATGTAGTGCCAATGTATAAAAAGAGGAATAAGGACAACCTGACAAATTACAGACTAGTCTCTTTCATTTCAGTACTCAGAAAGATAATGGAGCAAATAATTAAGCAATCAATTTGCAAACATCTAGAAGATAATAATGTGATAAGGAACAGTCAGCACATTGATTTGTCAAGAACAAATCATGTCCAACCAAACTAATAGCTTTCTTTAACAAGGTAACAAGCCTTGTGGATAGGAGTAGAGTGACCAGACAGCAAGTGTAAAAAATCGGGACAGGCAGTGGGGGGTAATAGGAGCCTATATAAGAAAAAGCCCCCAAAATCAGGACAGTCGCTACAAAATCAGGACATCTGGTCACCCTAGATAGGAGGGAAGTCGTAGATGTGGTATATCTTGACTTTAGTAAGGCTTTTGATACTGTCTTGCATGGCCTTTTCATAAACAAACTAGGGAAATACAACCTAGATGGAGTTACTACAAGGTGGATGCACAACTGGTAGGAAAACCATTCTCAGAGAGTAGGTATCAGTGGTTCACAGTTAAACTGGAAAGGCATATTGAGTTGGATTCAGCAAGGATTAGTTGTGCGCTCAGTTCTGTTCAATATCTTCATAAATGATTTAGATAATGGCATAGAGTACACTGATAGATTTTGTAGACTATACCAAGCTGGGAAGGGTTGCAAGTGCTTTGGAGGATAGGATTAAAATTCAAACGATCTGGACAAATTGGAGAAATGGTCTGAAGTACATAGGATGAAATTCAACAAGGACAAATGCCTAGAACTCCACTTAGGAAGGAACAATCAGTTGTACACATAGAAATTGGGAAATGAATGCTTAGGAAAGAGTATTGTGGAAAGGGATCTGGTGGTCACAGTGGACCACAAGCTAAATATGAATCAACAGTGTAACACTGTTGCGAAAACAGCAAACATCATTCTGGGATGTATTAGTATGAGTGGTGTAAGCAAGACACAAAAAGTAATTCTTCTACTTTACTCCATGCTGATTAGGCATCAGCTGTAGTATTGTGTCCCGTTCTGGGTGCCACATTTCAGGAAAGAGGTGGACAAATTGGAGAAAATCCAGAAAAGTGCAACAAGAAATTATTAAAGGTCTAAAAAAAACATGACCTATGAGAGAAAACCGAAAAAAACTGAGTTTGTTTAGTTTGCAGAAGACCAAGAGGGGACATGATAACAGTTTTCAATTACATAAAAGATTGTTACAAGGAGAAGAGAGAAAAACTGTTCTCCTTAACTTCTGAGGGTAGGACAAGAAGCAATTGGCTTAAATTGCATCAAGGAGGCTTTAGGTTGGACATTAGGAAAAACTTCCTGTCTACGGGGTTAAGCACTGGAATAAGTTTCCTAGGGAGTTTGTGGAATCTCTGTCATTGGAGATTTTTAAGAGCAGGTTAGACAAACACCTGTCAGGGACAGTCTAGATATTATAGTCCTGCTTTGAGTGTGGGGACTGAACTAGAAGACCTCTTGAGCCTACGATTCTATGATAGGGTACAGTCTATCACAGAGTTGTAAGATATAGCTGAGGTAGAATTGTTCAGAATTTTGATGGTGAAGAATATAGAAGCTTGAATTTAGTGCAGACATTAAGAGGAAGTAGGGTGACCAAATGTCCCAGTTTTATAGGGACAGTCCTGATATGTGGGGCTTTTTCTTATATAGGCATCTACTACCTCCCACCCCATCTCAATTTTTCACACTTGCTCTCTGATCACCCCAAGAGAGGGATTTAAAGAGTGAAGTGGCATGAGCTTATCTGTGGCAAGAATGATTATTTTATTCGCCACAATCTGAGCTGAGTGGAAGAGAACAAGATGAAAGCAGAGAAGCCAGAGAGGAGAAGAGTGCAGTAGTTGAGGTGGAGACAACCAATTCATGGGCAAACATGTTAGCCAGAGGGCAGAGAGAATGATGCATCTTTTTTATTTAATAAATCCTACATGAATTCTATTATCAGGAAACAAAGTAAACCTTGTGAATAATCTGTTTGTAAGTTCAAGCGTGTAGCGGGCTGGCTACCAGCTCCCAGATAGAATGGGTTTTAGCTGGGAGCAAGCTCCCAGGTTGATTGGGAGAATAGGCTCAGCTGGATAGCCACGCTCCAAACACTCTAGCAGGCCTTAAAGGCTGAGAGGCAGGAGCAGAGAGAGTAGTGTCTCCTCTGTCTCCAGAGGTAGACAGGCCTGGCTGCTGGGAAGCACAAGGAACCTAGATTGGAGCAGGGCTGGGCCAGGCAAGAGGAGCTGGGGAAGCTCTGGCTTGGAAACCCTCAGTCTGCAGGGCCTAGGGGGAAGGCCCAACAGAGGGTACTGGGGTTGCAGGGGGCAGCCCAGGGCTAAAGAGGCAGAGGCCAACCCTCCTTGCCGGTGATGAGTGGCAATTATACTGCAGTCTGCCCCAGTGAACAGGGGTAAGTGGTGACTGGCAGTTGCCTAGACTGAGGCAAGGTGGGGATAGGGGGTGGGGGTTCCCTAGGAGGGGAGATCCTGAGACTGAGGGTATTGCAGGGGTGTATCCCCTCTAGGGAAGAGGGCACTGGGGTCCAGGGAGGGACATGGGGGCCAGAAGCAAGCGGGACTACAGCCTGCAGAGGGCACTCCAGGAGCTGGCAAGTTAATTCCCTGGACGGACCAGCAGGAGGCGCCGAGGGTGAGTTGCCGCATGCTTACAAAGCATAATTAAACATGGTTTACAGTAAAAACTTACGTTATTGAAAGGTAGTTACAAATAATCATGCAAGCTCAAAAAAGCTATTAAGCCCTCCAAAAAGCTATTAAGCCCCAGCAAAAAGGGCAATAAGGGCATATTCAATTTAGATTACAAACAGTGAGAAACATAATATTTTAGCCTCATTACACACTGCCTGAGGTGAGATTTCTCTCTTCACAGTAAGTCAGTAGCAGAACAAGGAACATGTGCAGACCAGCGGAGGACAACCTGAGGCCTGCAGGCCACACATGGGTCACAGGCTGTACACAGGCTGCAAGTTGCCCTCCACTGGTGTAGACAACAGTGCTGTATCACTGTATGTGCGGGAAGTGATGACAATGTATCATGTTTGCACATTCCTTTAACTTCCTTATCAATAATTTCTTCAAGAAGACCTAAAGAAGAGCTCTGTGTAAGTGTGAAAGCTTGTTTCTTTCACCAACAGAAGTTGCTTCATTAAAAGATATTGATTCTCATTGATTTGATTCTAATGGGAAACCTTTCTTTTGCAAAAGAAATGCCACTTTCACACTCTTTTGCTGAAAGGAAATTCCTTAGCTGCTTTCCTTTCGCCTTTCTTCTGCTGAAAGGAATGCTGCTAAGTGGGCCAATTCTTCAAGCCCAAGTGACAAAATTTGGAAATTAAATGGCAGATGAATCATTCCAAGCCAGCAAGGGGTTTATAAGTCATTTAAAAAGTGTCATGGCATAGCGCAGGTATTGATTTCCACAGAAAGCCTATCAGCCAATGAATTGGCCACGAACGAGTTTCCAACCAAGTTAAAATCCTGCAGTATTTGGGACACCATGAATACATATGTGATCCTAGATAATTGTACATGTATTGTGTATATATAGATATCTTAAGATATTTCAGCATGGCCCTCTTAACCCATGGTCCGTTAACATGCAATAGTGATGGCTTGACTCCCAACATCCGCGTGTAAACGAGTCTGTACTGTAAAAAAAAAAAAAAAAGGAAAGACAAAGTGAGACTGCTAACCATTGAGGATGGTGTGGAGATGGTAGATTCTCTGTAACCTGAAGTCTTTAAACCATGATCTGAGGACTTCAGTAATTCAGCTTGGCGTTATGGGTCTGTTACAGGAGTGGGTGGTTGAGGTTCTGTGGCCTGCAACGTGCAAGAGGTCAGATTAGAGATCCATGCCAGTTCCCTCTGACTTTAAAATCTATGATTCTAAATGAAAGGTCTATTTGCCTGTCTCTCACAGTAATATATTTTAGAGGTAGTAATGATAGATAATCTTTAAAGTTTAATCATGTTTTATCTGTTGATTATTCCTAAAAGATCCTTAATGCCAACCAAATCTTCTAGGAGTGAATTACACAGCAAGATGTTTGTTAAAACGAACATTACAGGCTGGCTTTAAGGTCAGTTTAATTAAATATATATGGAGTGCCTTTTGTAGCTTCCGTGTATGTAGCAGGATGCTATTCAGTCATTTAAAAACTCCTTAATCTTCAAATTATCAATCATAGAAAAATGTAAAATTAGATATGGTCAACGATGGCAATTTTGTCAAAGTTAATTAAACTTATAATCGCCCAGTATAATTACTCATCTCGGTGTGGGAGGCGGGTTGTTCCTAATTCTTTGAAACTGTAACTCGTATTTTATGATTGACAAGTGCTGTAGCTGTAAAGTAGTATACCATGCCTATAAAGGCAATAAGACAGGGGTGGGCAAACTACGGCCCGCGGGCCACATCCGGCCCGCGAGACCGTCCCATCCAGTCCGTGGCGGGAAGCTGTGCCCCCCTCCTGAGCCATGCCTCAGGGGCAGCGCTTGTCCCTCCCCCGGAGCCGCGCCGCAGGGGCAGCGCTCTGGGGGCTGGGGCTGCGCGCTCATCCCTCCCCCTGAGCCGTGCCACAGGGGCAGCGCTCTGGAGGCTGGGACTGCCCGCTCGCCCCTCCCCCGGAGCCGAGCGGGAAGCGCTCTGGGGGCTGGGGATGTGTGCTCGCCCCTCCCCCGGAGCCGCGCTGCAGGGGCAGTGCTCTGGGGGCCAGGGCTGCGCGCTGGCCCCTTCCCCAGAGCCGCGCTGCGTGGGGAGTGCTCTGGGGGCCAGGGCTGTGCACTCTCCTTCTCCCCTGGAGCCACCCTGCGTGGGTAGAGCTCTTGGGGCCAGGGCTTCATGCTTCCTCCCCCCTGCATAGCAGCTATGGTAAGAGGGAATGGGGGGGTTCCAGGGTGGTGGTGGGGGCTTTCGAAGGGGCAGTCAGGGAGCAGAGTCGGTTGATTGGGGTGGGATTCTGGGGTGGTTGGGGGTGGGAAGGTGGATACAGGTTGTGGCAGTCAGGGGACAGGGAGCAGGGGAATTGAATGGGGAGTGGGGTCCTGGAGGGTGGTTAGGGGTCTGTGGAAGGGGCAGTGAGGGGACAAGGTGCGGGGGTTGGATGGGTCAGGGATTCTCAGGGGGAAGTGAGGGGGTGGGAAGTGGGAAGGGGCTGGATTGGGGGCGGGGCCTTCCCTACGCGGCCCTCGACATAATTTCGCAAACCCAATGTGGCCCTCGGGCCAAAAAGTTTGCCCACCTCTACAATAAGAGATCCATTACGTTTAGACTGTCAACGATTTGGGGCAGAGACCAGGCGTTCCTATACATTTGTAAAGAACCTAGTGTGTTGTGGCACTACTGAAATACAAACAATAAATTAAGGCCATACAAGAGGAAAAGAGGAGAAATACATCAAATAGGCCAGACAGTTTTATGATGCTCAGTTCGGTGTAGCCCTCCTTCATATTGAGGCAAATCTATACAGATTCATCATTGGGAAAGGCATAATTTATCACAGAACTGAAGGAGAAAATATATGTATATATGCAAGGATTATACTAAAAGGAAACGTGTATACTGTTGACTGTATTCTCCAGAAACAAATATAAATTCTCGGAGCCAGACTAAAACAAAGCCACCAACTCTAAAAACCATACAATGATAACATTACACAAAAAATGTAAAACACAAAATAGGGCAGGCAGAATAAAAAATTAAAGTATCACAGAGATATATAAAATCAGGGAGATCAAAGCTGAAGACAACTGGTGAGCAAATGACATTATTCAGCTTTGGCCTCATAACAAATCTATCTTAGACAGTAGCCGCACTTAGACAGTCGATAGATTCTTATGTTTCAGTTAAACAAACTGAGGGCCTGGATTAATAACATGTTATATACACAGGCAAAGCTCCTACTGAAATTAATGAGAATCTTTGCTTATGTAATGAGTAAAGCATCAGCGTCAAAAAATGGTAACTACTGTTACACTACGTACAATTATTTCTGTCATTGGTACAATGAATCTCAAGAAAATATCCATGAACTGGAAATAAACCTCATTTTAGACTTGTTCTGATGATTGACAAACCAGTTTCAACTTTAAAAAAGTCAAATTCTTTCAAAACCTACTAGAAGGCTAGACTTGTTAAAGTTTCATAGGCCTTTTATGGTGTACCAGTGCACACCCACTGGCATCAATGAAGTTGAGGGCAGAATGTGGCCTTATATTATCTGTATGAAGCAAGGTGGAATGGATAAGTAAGCTAAAGTCACATAGTTGATGTCTGGAGCAATGTCTTCTTTCATGTCAGAATATTGTGTATTATATTTATTTAATTCTCTTAGGTGGGGCTTCTTGTCTATCCTAGAATCAGAGGGGTAGCCGTGTTAGTCTGGAATTGCAGAAGTGACAA
>ML677334.1:51568404-51601096 GCA_007922305.1 Dermatemys mawii
ATTTGTTCCTGTGTTAGTGTAGGGAGTGTCCTGAGTAGACGGTGCAGTTTCTTAGTATATTCTTCAGTGGGATCTGAGGGAAGTGGCCTGTAGAAATTGGTGTTGGAGAGTTGTCTGGTAGCCTCCTAGTTCTCATAGACACCATAGTCATTTCAAAGATGTCCAGCCAATTGACCTGTACTGACCTATGCCTTGTCTGGCTCCCTTCAGGATGTCCAATCTGCTCTGACTTCGCCTTTAGTATAATTTGTGCCTTATGGCAAATTTAATACCGCATTTAGTTTTCTATTCTAGTGGTTGCTTTGCTGGAGTATCAGCCAAGAGAAGCCAACAATCCATCTCACTAATTACCATCCTTTTTAAATGGTCATTCTTCTCACAGCCCTTTATCAGTGATGTTGACTAGATTGTGTATGGTGAATGTTTGGAAAGACTCACTCTCCAGTACAGGCTATACCACAAGTGGTCCATTTACAAACACTACCCTTCGAACAAACAATGCTGCCACAAAATAAAACAGCTACAGCGTCATTGTTTTGCATGTGAAAATTAAGAAAAGTTGTATTCAGTACCTCATTTGCCTCCTATATGTGACACCAACAATTCTTTGGAGGCCCATCAGTAAGGGGAACCTACACCCATTACAATAACTAGCATTAGATACATTAATAATCTGAGGAATTGTCACAGATTGAAGTGTCACTGGAGGAAGTTTTGAAATTAATTAATAAATTTCACAGTAACAAGTCACCAGGACCAGATGGCATTCACCTAAGAGTTCTGAAAGAACTCAAATGTGAAATTGTGGAACTATTATCTATGGTTTGTAACCTGTCCTTTAAATCAGCTTCTGTACCCAGTGACTGGAAGATAGCCAATGTAACACCAATATTTAAAAAGGGCTCTAGAGGTGATCCCAGCAATTACAGACTGGTAAAGCTAATGTCAGTACTGGGTAAATTAGTTGAAACAATAGTAAAGAATAAAATTGTCAGGCATAAAGAACATCATACATTGTTGGGCAAAAGTCAGCATGGTTTCTGTAAAGGGAAATCATGTCTTAATAATCTATTAGAATTCTCTGAAGGAATCAATAGTCATGTGAACAAAGGGGATCCAGTGGACACAGTGTACTTAGATTTCCAGAAAGCCTTTGACAAGGTCCCTCACCAAAGGCTCTTACATACATTAAATTGTCATGGGAGAAGAGGGAAGATGCTTTCATGGATTAAGACCTGGTTAAAGGACAGGGAACAAAGGGTAGAAATAAATGGTAAATTTTCAGAATGGAGAGGAGTAACTAGTGGTGTTTCCCAAGGGTCAGTCCTAGGAACAATCCTATTCAACTTATTCATAAATGATTTGGAGAAAGGGGTAAACAGTGAGATGGCAAAGTTTGCAGATGAAACTGCTCAAAATAGTGAAGACCAAAGCAAACTGTGAAGAATTTCAAAAAGATCTCAAAAAATTAAGTGATTGGGCAACAAAATGGCAAATGAAATTTAATGTGGATAAATGTAAAGTAATGCACATTGGGAAAAATAACCCCAACTATACATACAATATGATGGGGGCTAATTTTCGTACAATTAACCAGGAAAAAGATTTTGGAGTCATCATGGATAGTTCTCTGAAGACGTCCACACAGTATGCAGCTGCAGTCAAAAAAGTAAACAGGATGTTAGGAATCATTAAAAAAGGCATAGAGAATAAGATGGAGAGTATTTTACTACCCTTATACAAATCCATGGTGTGCCCACATCTTGAATACTGTGTACAAATGTCGTCTCCTCATCTCAAAAAGGACATACTAGCATTAGAAAAGGTTCAGAGAAGGGCAACTAAAATGATTCGGGGATTGAAATAGGTCCCATATGAGGAGAGATTAAAGAGGCTAGGACTTTTTAGCTTGGAAAAGAGAAGACTAAGGGGGGATATGATAGAGGTATATAAAATCATGAGTGGTGTGGAGAAAGTGAACAAGGAAAAGTTATTTATTTGTTCCCATAAGAACTAGGTGCCATCAGATGAAATTAATGGGCAGCAGGTTTAAAACAAACAAAAGAAGGTTCTTCATACAGTGCACAGTCAATCTTTGGAACTCCTTGCCTGAGGAGGTTGTGAAGGCTAGGACTATAACAGGGTTTTAAACAGAACTGGATAAATTCATGGAGGATAAGTCATTAATGACTATTAGTTAGGATGGGTAAGGAATGGTGTCTCTAGCCTCTGTTTGTCAGAGGATGGAGATGGATGGCAGGAGATAGATCACTTGATCATTATCTGTTAAGTTCACACCTTGTGGGACACTTGGCTTTGGCCACTGTCGGTAGATAAGATGCTGGGCCAGATAGACCTTTGGTCTGACCTAGTATGGCCATTCTTATGGTCTTAAAAATAACTAAAATTACTAAAACCAAAGCACGCATTGATTTTTTTCATATAATATACAGGATAAGACAGGGAGAACATGTCTCAAATTGGTGACCTGAATGTATTTATTTTCCCTAATTTATGAGTTAAAGTCTGATAGTAAATCACTTCCACATAGCATCTTAAATATTGATATTATGCAAATATGGATGTTTGTAAATCATGAGACTCAAGACCATGTCAAAGCAACATGCTATAGATGGCCAAATACACTCTTTTTAATTTAAAAAAACAGGACAGCCAGGCTCAGCAGCTTCATTTGCCTTGTTCATGCGGGCATCGCCAGCAGATCGAGGGACATGATTGTTCCCCTCTATTCAACATTGGTAAGGCCTCATCTGGAGTACTGTGTCCAGTTTTGGAGCCCACACTACAAGAAGGATATGGAAAAATTGGAAAGAGTCCAGAGAAGGGCAACAAAAATGATTAGGGGGATGGAGCACATGACTTATGAGGAGAGGCTGAGAGAACTAGGATTGTTTAGTCTACAGAAGAAAAGACTGAGGGGAGATTTGATAGCTGCTTTCAACTACCTGAAAGGGGGTTCTAAAGAGGATGGATCTAGACTGTTCTCAGTGGTACCAGATGACAGAACAAGGAGTAATGGTCTCAAGTTGCAGGGGGGAAGGTTTAGGTTGGATATTAGGAAAAACTTTTTCACTATGGGGGTGGTGAAGCATTGGAATGGGTTACCTAGGGAGGTGGTAGAATCTCCTTCCTTAGGGTTTTTAAGGTCAGGCTTAACAAAGCCCTGGCTGGGATGATTTAGTTGGGGACTGGTCCTGCTTTGAGCAGGAGGTTGGACTAGATGACCTCCTGAGGTCCCTTCTAACCCTGATATTCTATGATTCTTGTAGAAGTCAGTGGATTTGCTGATGTCAGCAAAGTGAGAAGTATTTGACAGTTAATTGTTTAGGCTAGTGTACATAAAATATTAAGAACTAAGCTGTCTCTCAATTATTTGTCAATCCATGACACACATTTGCTCCTCTGAAGTCTTTATTTTCAACCTCAAATGCTTCACTACAGCTGGTAAATAGTCTCCTGGAGTAATATTTGAACAAATACTCATGATTTAGTGTTATGAAATAAACTGAAATTCATAATTAGCACTGAAACAGGACAACTGTGGAGGTTAGTGGCAGCATAGGAGATGCATAAGATAAAGAAGTCTCTAACAGGTACTAATTTTCAACTGCAAATCTGCATTTGCATGGACTCTCAAATGTATAATCTCTTTGCAAATTTTCAAACACCAAGCTAAGTGAGACGCTTCAGTAAGAATAATTTTTTCAGTAATAATTTTGCTTTCCCTTTCTTTTATAATTTCACTCTAAAGCTCAGTATTACAGATACAACTTGTGCCTCATACTCAAAATGATCAAGGGATTCTACTAAACTGTGACAGTCCTGTGTGATCAACCCGAAAAAACTAATAAAATCAACATGCACACTTGACCTCGTGTTGATCACAAGGAAATCAATCACTCTGTAGTCAGCATGCCATAGCCAGGTCTGAAATGAGACTCAGAGGGATCCAGGAAACTAAACAAATCTTCTGTGAGTGGTTTCACCTTCTCAATAATTTTCACTGGAAAGGGAACGATTGAGATGGGACAGAAATTGTTCAAATGAAGGAGCTGTTTGTTGATCAAGGATGCCACTTTCTTTAAAGTAGTAGATAATTTACCCTCACAAATGGAAGTATTAATAATTCTCATTGGTAATGATTCTCATGTTCTCCTCTACGACTATCCTACAAATGAGTGAGTATAGCAATATCTCAGTGAAACTAGACGAAACTCAACAGAGAAAAGAATTTATTGGGTCCTTCTTATTCTGGAACCATATCCATTGTATTAATGGACTAACTTCAGTCCAATCAGTCTGAAGTAGATGGAAAACTTTCAGAGCAACAAATATTCAATTCTGTCTCCATATGAAAACAATCCAGCTCTACCTGTCTAGTCCTAACAAAGAATTACTTTGATCTAAACCTAAATCTCCATTCCATAACAACAATTTTAACTGCTGTAGTTACATTTAAAAATTAAAGGAGTTAGACTAATATCAAACCAATGTACCAGAGTGAAGAATTAGGCTATGGTGAATGAAAAGGTAAACATCTCACCTTCCACCAGTACCAACACATAGAAACAATCACTGACATTCTAGCCTTTTCCCCTGCTGCTTAATTTGTGTCAGGACAAGACATGTGAAAGGGACAATTAGGGGCCAGTGTGCCAATTGTCTATGTCACCATACAAATGGAGGAACACAATCCTGTATTATGGCAATTTCTAAGAGGCTGGCACCGACTTTGCCTATATACCTGATTTATGCACCATTTCAATAATGCAGATGACACTGGTCTACAATTTTTTAGAAGTCGTCTGCTTCAGAGATAAAATGTGATATTTATTATGTATTTTGATGTGCTGAATTCAAATATGACAATTAAAACAACTGATTGGCTACTGTTTCTAAGATATTTAAGTTTTTACATTTTATGTCTATGTATATTGTGTAGATAGTAGAGTTTTAATCATAAATTGTAAATCTAGGTCTTTTCATGTGTTTATGGTTGCTTTACATGACAATATTTCACCTGTCCTGTTTATGTAAGACTTTAAAAATCAGCAAAAGGGTTATATAAATAAAATGTATTATGAAACAAAAGGCAAAAAACTATTATGTACATAGTTTAGTCCTATTCAGTGTCTACTCGGCGCTTCTTGGCTTGTCTCTTGTATTCATTAAACGGAGCATTTCTTATCACTGTCCAGCAATAGTCTGCAAGCATTGATGGGCTCCATTTGCCCTGATAGCATTTCTCCATTGTTGCAATGTCCTGGTGAAATCGCTCGCCGTGCTCGTTGCTCACTGCTCCGCAGTTCGGTGGAAAAAAATCTAGATGAAAGTGCAAAAAATGTATCTTTAGTGACATGTTGCAACCAAGGCTTTTGTATGCCTTGAGGAGGTTTTCCACCAACAACCTGTAGTTGTCTGCCTTGTTGTTTCAGAGGAAAATGTATTGCCACTAACTGGAAGGCTTTCCATGCCGTCTTTTCCTTGCCATGCAGTGCATGGTCAAATGCATCATCTCGAAGAAGTTCATGAATCTGAGGACCAACAAAGACACCTTCCTTTATCTTAGCTTCACTTAACCTTGGAAATTTTCCACGGAGGTACTTGAAAGCTGCTTGTGTTTTGTCAATGGCCTTGACAAAGTTCTTCATCAGACCCAGCTTGATGTGTAAGGGTGGTAACAAAATCTTCCTTGATTCAACAAGTGGTGGATGCTGAACACTTTTCCTTCCAGGCTCCAATGACTGTCGGAGTGGCCAATCTTTCTTGATGTAGTGGGAATCTCTTGCACGACTATCCCATTCGCAGAGAAAACAGCACTACTTTGTGTATCCAGTCTGCAGACCAAGCAAAAGAGCAACAACCTTCAAATCGCCACAAAGCTGCCACTGATGTTGGTCATAGTTTATGCACCTCAAAAGTTGTTTCATGTTGTCATAGGTTTCCTTCATATGGACTGCATGACCAACTGGAATTGATGGCAAAACATTGCCATTATGCAGCAAAACAGCTTTAAGACTCGTCTTCGATGAATCAATGAAGAGTCTCCACTCATCTGGATCGTGAATGATGTTGAGGGCTGCCATCACACCATCGATGTTGTTGCAGGCTACAAGATCACCTTCCATGAAGAAGAATGGGACAAGATCCTTTTGACGGTCACGGAACATGGAAACCCTAACATCACCTGCCAGGAGATTCCACTGCTGTAGTCTGGAGCCCAACAGCTCTGCCTTACTCTTGGGTAGTTCCAAATCCCTGACAAGGTCATTCAGTTCAGCTTATGTTATGAGGTGTGGTTCAGAGGAGGAGGATGGGAGAAAATATGGGTCCTGTGACATTGATGGTTCAGGACCAGAAGTTTCATCCTCTTCCTCTTCCTCGTCTGACTCAAGTGAGAATGATTCTGGTGCATCAGGAACCGGCAGTCTTTCTCCATGGGGTATTGGGTGTATAGCTGATGGAATGTTTGGATAATGCACAGTCCACTTTTTCTTCTTTGACACACCTTTCCCAACTGGAGGCACCATGCAGAAGTAACAATTGCTGGTATGACCTGTTGGCTCTCTCCAAATCCTTGGCACTGCAAAAGGCATAGATTTCCTCTTCCTGTTCAACCACTGGTGAAGATTTGTTGCACAAGTGTTGCAGCATATGTGTGGGGCCCACCTCTTGTCCTGATCTCCAATTTTGCAGCCAAAATAAAGGTGATAGGCTTTCTTAACCACAGTGGTTATACTGCGCTTTTGTGATGCAAAAGTCACTTCACCACAAACATAGCAGAAGTTATCTGCACTGTTCACACAAGTACGAGGTATCTCTGCTCACTTTGGCTAAACAGAAATGTGTCCCTTTGCAAAATCAAACACTGACAAATAAGAGAGCACGACACTGTATGATTTCTAGAGCTGATATAGGGCAATTTGTTCAGCAGAGTGATGTAAGCTTCTTTATGACTGCATCATCCATGACTTCTAGCAATAACATGATGCAATTCATATCATGTATGATGCAATACCAGCTTCAGATTGCGTCATTCATTGTTTTGCCTAAAAAGCAAGTACTGTCCAAACCCAGTCATAGATTTATTCATAGATCCAGTCAAAGATGTATTTTAGTGATTTCTGGTTTAAATTGAGATCCCTTCCCTTTATAACTCACTTATCCTCCACCATTCCCATGTCAAGGGTCGTATATACTGACCCAACAGCATATCTTGAAAACTAGAGCCAACAATTTTAAGCATCATTTTCATTCTCAGTGACCCAGAATTAGTAAAGTTTGACTACATTTATTTCAGAAGCATTTTGGCTGTAGAGCAGTGTTACATACAAGATGTAAATAATTGTTTCTGTTAAGTGAGGATTTGAAGAATAAATTGGGGAGGAAAGGAAGGTTGATTCTTTTTAAATGTCTAAATTCAAGGGGAAAAGGATGATGAACATGATTCTAGTGAAGATTTGTCTGATGTAGGAGTATACTGCATGGGTACTGAAATGAAAGGGAGCGTGATCGGCTGGGAAGAAATAATGTGGGAAATGTATGAAGGTCCTACGTTATGTTACTGAAGTACACCAAAGGGAAGAATGAGCAAAGAAAATAGTATTTATAGGACACCACTGTCAATAGGAGGATAGGAAATATTTGAAACAAGGCTAAATAGAACAAACTTCATTGTTGTCTTTTAGCCTTCAACCAGTCATCAAAGAAGAGTATTCTATGGCATATTTAAAGTCATTACACTTTTAAAAGATGCTAACTGAAATGTTATGCAATTTGTGTTACTTCGTGTGGTCATTTAAGGAGACTTTGTAAAGTAGCAATTACAGCAAAGGACCAAGATGATAAGTTTACCTGAGGAACTGTACAACAGGATCATCAGCGGAACATCATGGTCCTGATTATTGTTTACCCTCTGTCCTTTGCGCTGTTCTGGCAGTGTAAAGCAACCTTAATGTGGATATAAATTGTATTTACACTCAATTTAAGATAATTAGGTGACAAGTACAAGGGAAATTTATATTTTTACAGCATACTTATGCTGAGTGGTTCACGTTATTCAAAGAAGAGAATTTCCTCCCAAGAAGTTGTGTCTAAAAGTTTGTCATTTAGAAAAAAAGGAAAACAAACATTTGAGACATTGACATATTTAAGGCTGATGATTATAGTCCTTAGTGGAAGAGTATGGGGACACTACAGTTACCTCAGCATAAAAAACACAAAAACAGAATAGTCGAAAGGAATAGTACTAGAAAAAGAACATGGGACATGAGTCCTAGGATAAGGGGCCTAGTCTGAGGCCTCAGGCCCATACTAAAGTAAGGCCCTGCTGATATACAGTAAAATTAGCAAGAGTCAGGCTATGAACAAAAGTCAGGCCCTATTATAAAACATGCCTGCTTGCAGGTTCACTGAACTTGAACTTGGCAACAACGGGGTTGGTGTTGCAAAAAACACAAACACTCCTAAGAAGTGCTAGGCACAGGGTATTTGCATAAACAGCCAGGAGGGTCACATTCTAGAAGGGTAGTACCAGAACACCCTTACACAAAGTTATGATATAAACACATTTTCCGAAGACGATACAGGGATACACAGACCCTTCCGAAAGATAAGTTCAGGATGATGGGCTGATGGATAGAGATATTTTGATCAAACCATTAAATACAAAGTAAAGGGTGGTAAGTAACCATGTCAGAGGGGCAATATGTAACTTGTTTGTGTCTGTGTATAAGAGGGATCACCAAGGAAGTATCTTAGTCTGACCTACAGGGGAGCGGAAAGCCCTGCTGCTCATAGAACTTGTCCATTGTAATGGGCATACATGTGTTTGTGTACCTATAACCATTGAGCTAGAGCAGGGGTCTCCAAACTTTTTGAGACGAGAGCCATATTAGATTTTTGAAGGGGCTTCGCGGGCCGCTGCTGCACTCCCCTCTTACCCCTCCAGCCACTGTCGTGACCCCCCCACCCGCTTTGCTCCTCCGGCCTCTGCCGCTGGCCTCCACATGCCTGCTCAGCAGGGGCCAGGGGCCAGACAAATCGATGCCATGGGCCGGATCCGGCCCCAGAGCATAATCTGGAGACCCCTGAGCTAGAGCATTAGGTTCATGCTTCATTGACAATAAATCTGGCCGAGCGCCTTTGACACTGAACTGAATCTGTGGTCTTCTTGGGCAGTTGGATCGAAGTCCTCTGTACGGGCTCTTTGGCCAGAGGCAGCGCAGCACTCAGAGAGAACACAAACACAGCAAACAACTGACAACAACAGGAATTAATAAGAAGATCCTATTGAGACCAGAAGTCAAATGTAATCAAGGACTAGGAAATTGATGAGGAATAGCCTTTTAACAGTCACTAGGAATTCCTCTTAGTGTAAACTAGCCAACCACACAGCTCTTAGCCCGGAACAAATTCTCTCTCCTCCCAGATTGCCATTAAGCCACTGGCAAAGCTATGCACCATATTAGTTATCGCTTGAATAAAGGTACCATACAACCATGGATTTATAGGGTGAATAATTCAGGCTACCATTACTACTTATTGTTTTAGATCACTAACTCTCCTCAGGTTTCATGTGTGTCTTGTAGCTCAGATCTATAGTTAGTGTCTTGCTGTTTTGTGATAGTGTCTGGAGTGAACTAAAGGTTTGACAATTTCCCCATATTATGCAGTTATATTTCCTTTGTTACTATATTCTTCACCAGACATCAGGTGTCAGAATGCAGAGCACATAGCAGGCAAGCAAGATGAGAGTTGTTTCTACAAAAATAAAAATAAAAACTGTGAAACTGATATTTTAATGATTTAGAATTAAGCATATTTTTGGATGTTACAGATAATCCAAAATGAGTATGTTTTAAAAATAAAAAAGCAACAAGTTCTAATTTCTTTTTTTTACTTATGTTGCAATGATTTAATTTCTCAAAGCATATGGTGAGAATCAAAATTATCCCTTCTCCACCTACTACTTGCAATTTCTTGCTTACTGATTTCAGCACCTATTCTATAGTGCTAAAACCAATTAGTGATACATCAAAGCTTTCTCCACTAACAAAGTTTGGACCAATACACTAATATGTGTAACATGTCCTCATTATAGGCATGAATGTATATGATCTCTGAACTGTGTGATAAAGGATAAATTCATAAATATGTTTTCTTTGGCAAGCTTAGTCTCCTAATTGAAAAAAAAATGCAAAACTAATTATAGCTTCTTGCAAGGTTGGAATTTGCTGTAATAAGGATTATACACAAAAGCTAAACAGCACATGACAAAGGTCAACTTTACGGGTTGTTTTCTTTTCTTTTTCTTTTTTCCCCTCTCTCTTTCTTTCCTGCCTACTAGACTGGAAAAGAAAGTTATTTTTCAAGAAAGCAGGTTCTGACAGATGGTTGAGGTTTCAGGAGGACTGCTAGATTAAGTTTGTTCCTGTGTTGAGTAAAGTTCCCATCCTGCACAGATATACGTGCTTAACTTTTGGCACTGTAAGTGGGCCTACTGATGTCCCTGGATAACAGCTGGTGAGGGTTAAGTGTGAGTACCATTTGGGCTCCGGGGTCCAGTGAATGGGGCCATTTACCCTATATGTGTAATATTATCATCATCATCATATTTTTATCATCAACTGCTACTGCTTCAGCAGCAACCACTGACGTTGCTACCCAGGAATAATATTATAAATATGATAGTGAAACGATATAGTGTAAGAAGTTTCAACCAGCTGATCACTAATGTTTTGAATAAACAGGGTTAATTCTCCATACTATAGAGATTTATGACTTCTCTAGGCTATAACTGAACAGATAAGTAAAAAAAATGTTAAAAAGCTAAATTATGGTCTTTGCCTATAAACAGATCTAATGTGGCTTCATTGTAGCTTCAGCCTCAATGTCAAAATAAATAATCTCAAGCAAAATGGATTAGTTTTGTTTTTCACTCCAAGTTTGATTAATATTAAAAATGATCAGCATTGAAACTAGCTTTACCTAGCTGCAATATGTCCTGATATGGAGCTGAACATAAGAACTAGGTCAGATCAAAGGTCCATCTAGATCAGTATCCTGTCTTCTAACAGTGGCCAATGGCAGGTACCCCAGAGGGAATGAACAGAACAGGTAATCATCAAGGGATCCATCCCCTGTCACCCAATCCCAGCTTCTAGCAAACAGAGGCTGGGAGATCATTCCTGCCCATCCTGGCCAATAGCCAGTGATGGACCTTATTCTCCATGAACTTTAGTTCTTTTTTGAACCCTGTTATAGTCTTGGCCTTCACAACATCCTCTGGCAAGGAGTTACACAGGTTGACTATGCGTTGTGTGAGAAAATATTTTCTTTCGTTTATTTTAAACCTGCTGCCTATTAAGCACACTTCTTGCAAGCATGTGGCTTCAGCTACAGTGTGGATGTGGGGGAAGGGTGAAGTTTATTTGCAAATTAAAGGCCATACAGCCCTGCAATCCTGAAGATCCCATCTCTCCTGGAGGGAAGGGGGCGCCATTGTTACAAGAATCCCAGCACAGTCACTCTGTAAACTAGAAAATCCCCTGCTGGAGAGGTGCAGCTTTGGGGCAATAGGACTGTATCGTTCTTGATGAAGCATCTTTGGGAGGGAAATATGGGATGGGGCGCCTTTCTCTCAGAAAGGACTTCTGTCTTGTTAAATGAGGGAGAAACTGACCTGTTATAAAAAGAATGTGAAGGAGACTGAGAAAAATTGACAGTGCTTAAATGGGTTTGCTACTAGCCAGGTGGCAGACGTGAGCTCTGGGAGTTGAGCCATGCCTTGAAATCCTCCCCAAGCCAGTGTAGAGAGCACTACATCCTGTGGGGCCATCTACACAAGAGGCAGTATTTCGCAATACCAACATGTCCTGATTAGAAGTTTTGATTTCTTCTACTGCCCCCGATACCTCAGCTGTTAGCCGCAGGCTCCCCAGCCTGTTGAAAGAGCTGCATACTTGTTCAAGACTGAAAAACAAAATAGTTTTTAAAGCTGGAAAACCATTAATGTTTTACCCAAATCAGGATAATCTTAAACAAACACAGAGCTGAAGCTGGTTCAGGTAATGATTTTGCTAATGGGGCAATCTTGCCTCTTCTCTGGAGGTAAGTTTCACACACATTGTACTGTTCCACTACACACATGCATGGGGAAGACAGGACTTAGTAAGGTTGCACAGGGAGCATGCTTCCCTTTTGCAGCATGGAACTGAGCTCTAAAGGGATGTTTTGTGCACTGTTGTAAAAGAAGGGTACCGAGGAGCAGACTTTAGCCCTACATATACCAGCACAGCCCAGCTGGTTTCCAGTTTAACTGATAGCAGAATTTGACTGCCTAAAAATTAGAGGAAAAGACTTAAGCCTCTTAAACAGTCCACCCCTGTCCCCTAAAAAAAGTAGTACCTTGTCCTGACAAGTCTGAAATGTCTTTAAGAATAAAGCTTCTGTCACTTCCCTGAGGAGACTTTTCTAGACAAAACTTTCAGGAAGTTGCTGCTAATATTTATAGACTGTCAACACCATAAATAAACATTCCTGGCAGTATATTAAATAATTTTTCTGTTTTCCACATTTAGTTCATTGATGACAAGACAACAGTAACAACATCTGAAATTTAAATTTGAATTAACAGTGAAGCAAGTTATCCCTGTTCCTATGCACAGATCCTTTTTTAAAGTATAGCAGTACCATAATAGTGACTATCAAAATGGTATTGCAGAGTTCTATTGATTAGATCTCATTCACTTTCATATTCAGTTTGCAATTTAAAAGATGCTATTCCAAGACACCTGACCTCCAACCCACCCTGTTCCCTAAAAGGAAAGCTGTGGTCTTTTTCTCTGGCCAGTTATAAAGGTTCTGCAGCCCAAATAATACTATCATCTATACCTGTGTAAACCCACTTACAGCTAGGAAGGTCACACAGGTGTTCTGAGGGCAATAAGCCTGATTCTCACTACCTGGCATCTTGGTTACAATTTATACTTGTGCAAAGTGAGTGTCAAATGCTTCTGTAATAAAGCTGTGACTCACAGGAATCCTAGTAAGAGATTGGGCTTTATTTCTTGGTCCAGTTCCATGGCCTCCTTCAGGATTACAAATTAGAATTACAAGTTTACAATTACCCATGTCATGTGGGAGAAGGAGAGGTGTATGTCCATTGATTCCAGTGATTACTGTGACCTCATGCAAATCAGAATGCTTTCTGCACATTAGCTGTAAATGGGTGTTAGTGAAAAATTAGGCCCAGTGCGTTTTCACAGAGATCACTGAGGATGTAACTTGGTCTACAAAACCTCTATCTGTGAATGTGAAAAAGTAAGCTAAGGAAATTATATATTGAAATTAGTGAGATACAATTAAGGTCTGATTCTATACTGGGAGCTTTCACAGTCACTTTTCAGGACAAAGCTGGCAGTAGTTCCTTTAAAAAGACTTTCACAGCTGTATTTAGGGTCAAATTCTGGACCCTCCCCACAATGGGTAAACATGGTGCATACTGGAGAAGGAGTGGGAGAGAGGTCAGAATCTGGATACTTCTCCTTTGTTACTGAAACTCTCAAATAGGACTTCAGAAATATCTGTGTAAAAGCACAATTAAATAATCTAATCTCTTTGCCTCTTGTGCAGAGGAGCACAGAACAAACCTAATTCAAAAATGATTTCTCTGGTGCAGAAGCAGGAGCTCAAGTTTTTATAATCCTCTTTTTTCAAGACACCCACTTACTGTAAATTTAATTTTCTTTCCATGCAATCAAAAATGAAATAATAAAGATTTCTTTCGTATTGAATTCCTTTTTTTGGTGTATGACCATGAATAACTGTGTGATATACCATCAAAACAAATATATAACACCCCAATATTGTTTTGTTTTTCCATATTACTTGAAAAAAAACCTATACACATGGACATGACTGGAAAGCACTAGTACTTTGTTCATCTAAAGATCAGAAAGCAAATTATATACAATAACTAACTAATTAACAAAAACCGTGTAAAGCAGCTAATTATTAAATATATCAATTTTCAAGATGGATGAACTATGGTGGTTAACTAAGATGGTTATCTGACATTGCCACAATAACAGAGCAAATTAGTCATACAATCTGTATTTGAACTCAGGAAACCTGACTTCCTCCTTTAATCATACAAGGCTCTCTCTAGTACCATATATTTGTACATGTGACACATGGTTCATGGCTAGTGGCAACAAAGAAAGTAACAGAACGCCACTAGCCATCACCTTCAGCCCTCAACAAAAACCTCTCCAGTGCATCAATGGGAATCTTAAAATCAATGGTTATAATGTATTTAGCAAGGACAGAGTGGGCAAAAGAGGAGGGGGAGCGGCACTCTATGTCAAAAAAGGCATTAGCTGTTTCCAAGTCTCAAATAACTCAGAAGAAAATGATCTTGAATGCTTATGGATCAATGTCCTAGCAGATAAAGCACAGGATGGGTATTGGTGTCTGCTACTAAATCACAATAAGGAACAGGATGACCATCTTCTTATGCACCTATCTATAATGTGTAGGAGGAAAAAACTGTGCTCATGAAGCTCTTCTATTTGAGTGATCCATGCTGAAGGTCTCATGTTGTCAGTACTAAAACATCTTTGGAATTTCTAAACATTACTGATGACAAATTTCTAAGTCAAAAATTGTTGCAGCCAACATGGGGGAATTCTTTATCATCCTAACAGATGAATAGAAACTGATCACAAAACTAAAAATTAATGGTGGCTTAGGTACAAACCATGACATAATTACATTTATAATGTGCAAGCAGAAAATAATACAGACCCGTAATATACACATACATACACACATATGCTTTAGTAGGCTCAATTTCAGAAACAGTTATGAGCCATAGCAGATGAGAAGAAATAATTTAATTAAAAACGATAATTGGGATAATTGGGAACACATTTATGAACACATTAATAGATGGTCGATATAACCACAATCCCACAATTAAGGATGAAGTCCATGATGATTAAAAAACTGACCTAATTTACAGGGAAATAAAGACACTTATAAAATCATAAAACAAATGGAAAAAAGGAGAAGTTGATAATAATGAATATAAATCAGAAATTAAGAATTGTAGAAAATTGATAAGGGAAGCAAAGGAACACAAGCAGAAATCTATGGCCAGCAGAGTTAAAGATAATAAGAAGGATTTTTTTAAAAAAAATATTAGAAACAAAAATTATCCTGACAATGAGATTGGTCCACTATTAGATGGAAATAATATAATTATCAATAATAATGCAGAAAAGGCAAAAGTGTTCAATAAATTCCTTATTTGGATTAAAAAACAGATGATATAGTCTCATCATATGGCAATGATAACACTTTTTCCATTCCACTAGCATCTCTGAAGAATGTAAAACAGAAACTACTAAAGTTAGACATTTTAAAATCATCAGATCTAGATCACATGCACTCAAGAGTTTTAAAAGAGATGGCCAAGGAGTTTGCTGAACTGTTAATGTTGATTTTCAATATGCCTTTGGAATGTTGTGGAAGTCCCAGAAGACTGGAAGAAAATGAGTGTTGTGTCAATTTTTAAAAAAGAGTAAACAGAATGACCTGGGTAATTATAGGCCTGTCAGATTAATAATAATCCAGGGCAAGATAATTGAGCAGCTGATACAGGACTTGATTAATAAAGAATTAAAGGGGGGTAACGTAATTTGTGCTAATAAGCATGAATTTATGGAAAATAGTTCCTATCAAACCAACTTGATAAGTTTTGTTGATCCGATAACACATTTGGGTGATAAAGGTAATAGTGCTGATGTAATATATTTAGACTTCTGTAAGGCATATGACTTATTATTGCACAACAGTTTAATTAAAAAATTAGAATGATATAAAAGTAACGTGTCACACATTAAATGGATTAAAAATTGGCTAACCAATAGGTGTCAAAATATAACTGGAGAATGGAGTAAATGGAGAATCATCATCAAGTCAGTGCATTTCCAGTGGGATCTCACAGTGATAAGTTCTTGCTATTTATCAATGACAGGAAGAAAATATGAAATCATCACTGATAAAATTTGCAGATGACACAAACTATCAGGGAACGGTAAATAATAAAGAGGACAGTTCATGGTTTCAGAGCAATCTGGATTGCTCTGTGAAGTCGGTGCAAGCAAACTATATGCATTTCAATAAGGCTAAGTGTAAATGTCTACATCTAGGAACAAAGAATGTAGGCCATACTTACAGAATGGGGAACTCTACTCAAGGAAGTCGTGTCCTTGAAAAAGATTTTGTGGTGGATAACCAACTGAATATGAGCTCCCAGTGTGATGCTGAATCCAGAAGGGCTAATGTGATCCTAGGATACATAAACAGGGGAATCTCAAGTAGGAGTAGAGTGATTATTTTAGCTCTATATTTGGCATTGGTACACCTGCTGCTAGTATACTGTGTCCAGTTCTGATGTCCACAATTCAGGAAGGGTGTTGATAAATTGGAGAAAGTTCAGAGGAGAGTCATGGAATGATTAAAGGATTAGAAAAAATGCCTTACAGTGATAGATTCAAAGAGCTCAATTTACTTAGTTTAAAAAAGAAAATGACTTGATTGCAGGAATGACTTGATTACAGCCTAAGTATCTACCTAGAGAACAAATATTTAACAACGTGCTCTTCAATCCAGCAGAGAAAGGTATTACATGTTCCAATGGCTGGAAGTTGAAGCTAGACAAATTCAGATTGGAAATGAGGCATTTTTTTAGAGTGAGGGTAATTAATCATTGCAACAATTTACCAGTGGCTGTGGTGGAGTCTCTATCATTGACAATTTTTAAATCAGGATTGGATGCTTTTCTAACAGATCTGCTCTAGGAATTATTTTGGAGAAATTCTATGGCCTGTGTTATACAGAAGATCAGACTGGATGATCACAATGGTGCTTTCTGGCTTTGGAATCATTGATCATTAAAAAGGTAATATCTTTTATTTTATCTTTATATGGGACCAACTTCTGCTAGTGGAAGAGAGGCTTTTGAGCTCCACAGAGCTCTTCTTCAGGTCTGAGAAAGATAATCAGAATATCACAGCTGAGTAGAGGGTGGAACATAAGGAATTAACACATGTTGCAAGAAACCATTCAAAATGAAGTGGACAATTAATGCCTCTGCAGTTATAGGACCTGAAGAAGTGCTCTGTGGAAGTTGAACCAAACTTACTGGGTATATTTATTAGATATTTTTGGTGCATTAAAACCAAAAAAGAATAAGCAAAGACCCTGGCTTCTGTTACTTCACACAGCAGAATGTTCTTTAAACACACACACTATGATTATCAAGAAAATAAAAAGTCTTGTATCTTCAGTACATACTTTCCTGATTTTTTCTAACAAGAAAACCCCAGTTGTTTCTTCAGAGGAAACCCAGCCCCTTGTTTAAGACTCTTAACTTAACTAAAGCAACAAAGAGTCTTGTAGCACCTTATAGACTAACAGATTTTAGGGATCATGAGCTTTCGTGGGCTAAGACCCACTTCAAATTTAATTTTAATTTAACTAGGCTCTGTTGCCCCTAATTAACGCAGTCATATGTACATAGGAAATCTAGCAATTCCCCCAAATATCCTTAACTCAGGAAGGCAATCCCACATAGAGGCAGAGTGAGGAATTGATAGAGCCCTGTGCGGATACAAATTTATATCTGTGGATGCGGATATCGGAGGATATACATTGGTATCTGAAGAGCTGTAGGGCTCTACCAGGAACTGCAGTGGCAAAAGGAATAGTACATGGGGCCACGGCTCCCAGGAGCCAATGCCCTGCATGGCTGCTCTTTCAGCGAGGCTGTACCTCCCCCAGCCCTGCCCACTGGGGTGGGCACCAGGCTCACCAGCAGCTGACCCTGGTTGTGCTCGTGTGTTCAAGGGGCTTGCATGCTCCCAGATGCAGACTGCTGTATGGAAAGGATTCCTGTCCAGGGGCATTTCGCCGCTGCATTTCCCAGTAGAGTTCTGCAGCTCTGTAGATACCAATTTATATCAGCAGATATCTGCATCCACAGATATAAATTTGTATCCCCGCAGGGCTCTAGGAGTCAAAATTGAGCCTCCCACATCCCTACTGATCACTCTAAAGGTTATAAGGGAGGCTGCTGCAGCATCCTCCCAGCCATTTCCAATGGCATAAGTTGTGCTTTGAGCAGCTGAGCAGGCATGTTATGGATCACAATGGTGATTAAAACTAGGACTTAGACACCTAAGTCCCTTTGTGGATCCGGATCTAAGGGCATAACTGAGGGCTTGTGTACTTGTGGGGTAATAAGCAATATAGGGTGTGGTTCCTAAAGCACATGAATATATTGTACATTAATTGGTCTGTGTAGACCCTGCTGATCCATGTAGCTCCAACCAATGTAGGGCTGTTTGAAACAATGCCATGTTAAAGTACAACCCGGAACTTTGGGAATCAGTAGGGTCTACACTGCCCAATTAATGAACGGCATGCTAGTGCACTTTAGAAATCACACCCCCATAGATCACATTACCCCACTGTGTAGGCAAGCCCAGAATTGGACAGCATCACATTTCTAAGCGTGAATATATCAGGACACCAAAGGAGCTGTACGGTCTACCTAAATCATTCTAATAGGATCTGAACGCACATTTCATATGAGTTCGACAATGGAGTAATTCCCCTGCCTCCAGAGAGTCATTTTTGATTTTCACTGGTGGGAGAAGGGAAGCAGGACCCAAGGCTGCTTACATGAAATTTCTTTACTGCAGTACCTGTGGCCAATCCACAGCGGATGCATTCTGATGGAGATTTCAGTCCCTTCTGCCATGGCAACTGGACCATAGCAGCTCTTTAGTGATATTTTGAAAATCTGATGCAGATGTTGTCTCCACTCTCACATACATAAACTTTGTATAGTAAAACTGGGTGTGCTTTTCGCAGCAAAAAAATTATTCATCCTGGTTAGCTCCTTTTCTTGATCCCAAATATTCTATGTACAAACTTCAATCTGCAATTTGAAATTATTCAGAGAATGGTTTCGACAAACATATCACCCTGTTGCCTGATTACAAGTTATTTACTTTGACTAGTTTTTGTGTATTTTTTATTCCTCAAGAGGCTTTTGAGATGGCTGCGGAAGAATTCCGATACACATATTCATGCAAATAAATATTCGTGCATATTTTGACACTCTTTCCAGGAAGATTTTTGTGATCAAAAATTCACTCGTATGAATATTTACAAAACCCTAATAAGACAGGCTACAAACAGAGCTGGTCTGATGCCAGAATTCCAATAATTTTTTTGCTCAGAATTTGCCAATTTGTTGAAATTGAAATATTTTATTGAAAAGGTTTGATTTTGACAAAGATCTGACAGAAACCAGGTCTCCCAGGCTGGCTTCCTGCCAGCTCGCTCTCCTGGTTCCTTGGCAAGCTGCCCAGTGGGCTGCTGAGATCACAGGGTCATGGGGGCAGAACAGCCCCCCAGACAGATTGGCTCAAAGGTTATATCTACCCTTGGCACTAGGGATGTGATTCCCAGCTGGAGCAGACATACTTGGGCTATCTCTCATAAAGCTAGCATGCTAAAAATAGCAGTGTAGCCATGATAGCACGGCCTATTAGTGGCGGCGCAAATCCAAATCCAAATCCAAAGCGGTTTGGATCACCTGGCGTCTAGCCCATGGTGCCAGTCACTGCTGCCTGTGCTACTCCAGCTACATCACGTTGTTAGTACGAGAACCAGGTGACTATGACTAATGGAGCTGTGAATCACACTCCTAGCTCCAAGTGCAGATGTAGCCTGAGTCAGGGCTTCCAGGGTCCATGGCTCCATCTCCTTTGTGGATATTTTTTTGGTTTTCATTCTTTATCAGAATTAAACTGAATTTAAAAATAGTGGCATCCTTCCCAAAATAGAGTATCTTTCTCCACCCAGCTCTAGTTACAGACAGAGCAGAAGCAAATCCATAGGTTTTAGTCAAATAAATGATGATGATGAACTTTTTTGCAGTATTCAACCAACTCCATTATTAGTTTGGCCAGTAGAGGGCTTTGCTGTTGTTCCTGGAATGCAATAGGAACACAGTGAGATGAAGAGAGGAAAATATATATTAGAATAGAAGAGGTTTAATGGTTAACATGTTTTTTGCACCCTACCAAGTTCTGCATGCATATAGATTTAAAAAATCACTTAATGTTGTATAGGGTTTGTTTGTTTTTTTGCTTCTTCATCAAAGTGTTTGGATATTTTGCTAAATGCAGTCTTTTGGGATAATAACTGTGGAAAGTATAAGTCCCGATCTTGCAAATTGCTCTGCAGGGGAAGATCACTGCCTCTTCACAAAGCCTTATTGATTTCAGCTTTTTTAGGTTATTTGGCCTTTAATACATATCACAAGCCTCTAGAAAACAAATTTGTTTTAAATTGACTCACTCTTGGACAAAAATATATGAGTTGAAATTAAAGAGAAAGAAGCCAGTTTTGTGAACCTGTGCAACACCAAAATTTCTTGCCATTTAGCAAATCCTTGAGCTCATCTATCAAGTTTGCCCATCTCTATTTAATAATGTAATAATAATATTTTTGAAACAGAATTACCATGTGGTACATGCCACCATTTTCAAAAACACATCTGTGACTTAAGAGACTCAGTCACATTTTCAAATGAGACGTGGGTCACATTTGAAAATGAGACTTAGGCTCTTAAATCTCTCAGGCATTTCTGAAAATTGCCCATACGCTGAACATAAGAATGACCATACTGGGTCAGACCAAAGGTCCATCCAGCCCAGTATCCTGTCTACTGCCAGTGGCCAATGCCAGGTGCCCCGGAGTGAGTGAACATAACAGGTAATGATCAAGTGATCTCTCTCCTGCCATCCATCACCCCCCACTGACAAACAGAGTCTAAGGACACCATTCCTTACCCATCCTGGCTAATAGCCATTAATGGACTTAACCTCCATGAATTTATCCAGTTATGCTGTAACTGGATACTGTAAATAACATAGATCATAACTAATGCAGCTTTTAGTATCTGAGCTTTTTGACTACAGACAAAAATCTGAAAATATTTAAATTTGTTTAATACATTTGCAAAAAATACTTGTCTTTATGCTAGAGCCTTATCTTAGCTCAATAATAAGGGAGCTTAGCTAATTATTATTGTGATAAAATTCCAATTGGCAACAAGAACAAAAAGATTTAATTTTTAAGTTGTATGATCTGTAAGTGGTAACTTGAATTCAGAAATCATGAATCTGTTAACTTTCAAGAAGAAGATGGGCTTGCTAAGAGGTCACTGACAGATTGGCTGAAGCAGCTAACTCTGCAATGTCTCTGAGGATTAAGTTTGTGACATCCTCAGAGAGCCACAGAAAAACCAAGAAGGAAATTAATAATTCTATCTTCAGAGCAGGGTTTGAATAGTGGCATGGGGCCACACATTGAACAATGAGGAGAAAACAAAATATTGATTACTTGCTCCTAAATCAGCATAGTCCCTCCTGTGCACTCATTGAGGCAGGATTCCCAGGGAAAATATAGTGTGTGCTCATGTAATTAAAGACTGGATCATAATGCACTTACTGAAGGGGCTGAATTAAGGTTGCACAGAAAACTTGAATTCTGGAGTTTACTAACTTTTGAGAGCTTGACTATGGAACCTTAATGATGTTCTTTTCCATCATGTGGCATCATATTGACACCTGCATCCATATCAGAATATCCTAGATCCCAGTAGTTAGGGGATTCACATGAGAGGTAGGAAACCCATGTTCAAATCTATACTCCTTATCAGGTAGAAGGGGTAATTGAATTGGGATCTCCCACATTCCAGGTGAGTACCTGAGCCCTGGACTAAAGGTTTTGGGTAGACCTCCTCCCCCAATCCCAATATAGGTCTCCTTTGCTTTTGTCAAAATGTCCAAAATTAACATGAAAGATTTTGGGTTGGGTCAAAAACAAAATATATTTGTTTTGATCCAACAACACTGTTTCCATTTTTTGATTTGCTGAAATTTTTTGAAAAATTTCATTTTTGGTTCAGTCAGAAACAATTTTTTTTTGGTCTTTTTTTTACAATTTCCAACAAACCAAAAAATCCATTAATGGCCCAGCTCTAACAGAAACCACAAAACAGACAGGATCCCTGTTCTGGTGGCCAGCACACTCCTGTCCTGCTCAGTGTGGCTGGAAGCTTTACAGAATTAATCTGCAAAGCTCTAGCAAGTCTGAGCATGTGCAAACTGCATTTTTTCAAAGGCTGGGTGGATTTTTACACGGGCAGCAAAAGGCATATTCTTGACACAAAGGTAGCCTCCCTGCCAAATTTTAAAGCCCCTGCTCAAAAGCATGGGATCTCTGCAGCTTCTCAAAAAAAAGTCATCAGATTTTTTTTTAATATGGGCAAAATAAAGTATTTTCTTTTCTTTTTCTCAGAAATATACTGTTTTGGTTGAAATTTTCCATAACACTTCAGCCTGAGGCAGGCATTCAGCATAGGAAATGTCAGCCAAAATGGTTAAAGTCTGGCAAAAACTGTAAGCAACTGAAGCCTTAAAGATGGTGCTGTCTCCCCCACCTATAATATACATACATACGCTGTATGCTATTAAGGTATGTGTTTTGTCTTTGTTATAAATCAAAAGTAACTCCACTGAAATCCATAGAGTTACACTATTGTAAAATCAATATGAGAGTATAAAATTACCTTTGTATATATACACCTACTTACTTTCTTGAGTAAACTGAAGGAAATGCAGTAGAAGCGTATTTCTCTAAAATGACTCTGCCATACAGGATTATTTTCATAATTATTTCATAAACCAATATGGAAAAAAATCTCTTCTTTCATCCAAAGTAACAATTTGTTCTGTTTGTAGGAGGCAGGTTGGCTGGGGATGAGGGAGTTCAAATTCAGTAATTGCAAAATGGAAATAGAAACCAGGAGACACAGGGCAAAGTCCTCTGCTGATGTTAATCAGCATAGCTCCACTGAATTAACTGAGCTACCTCCAAGTGCTTTGGAGGATAGGATTAAAATTCAAAATCATCTGGACAAATTGCAGAAATGTTCTGAAGTAAATAGACTGAAATTCAATAAGGACAAATGAAAAGTACTCCACTTAGGAAGGAACAATCAGTTGCACACATACATAATGGGAAATGACTGCCTAGGAAGGAGTACAGCGAAAGGGATCTGGGGATCACAGTGGATCACAAGATAAATTTGAGTCAACAGTCTAACGCTGTTGCAAAAAAGTGAACATCATTGCGGGATTTATTAGCAGGAGTGTTGTAAGCAAGACACAAGAAGTAATTCTGTTGCTCTATTCCTCTCTGATTAGACCTCAACTGTAGTATTGTGTCCAGTTCTGGGCAACACATTTCAGGAAGGATGTGGACAAATTGGAGAGTCCAGAGAAGAGCAACAAAAATGATTAGAGGGCTAGAAAATGTGACCTATGAGGGCAGATTGAAAAAATAGGTTTGTTTAGTCTGGAGAAGAGAAGACTGAGAGGCGACATAATAACAGTTTTCAGGTACAGAAAAGGTTGCTACAAGGAGGGAGAAAAATTGTTCTTCTTAACCTCTGAGGATAGGACAAGAAGCAATGGGCTTAAATTGCAACAAGGGCAGTTTAGGTTGGATATTAGGAAAAAATTCCTGACTGTCAGGGCGGTTAAGCACTGGAATAAATTACCTAGGGAGGTGGTGGAATCTCGATCATTGGGGATTTTTAAGATCCGGCTGGACAAACACCTGTTAGGGATGGTCTAGCTAATACTGGACTAGATGACTTCTCAAGGTCTCTTCCAGTTCTATGATTTACACCATCTGAAAATCTGGTCCATATTGTATAGCACATTGGAACCTCAATGGAGACAGTGATATTGTAATTAAGAAAGAGCTGGAAGAGACACAGGGTGCAATTCTGTGCTGCAACACTAAACAGCACAAAAGAGAATATGTAACCTAGCAACAGAGGGGACTTAGGTGGCTATAAGCCACCTCTGAACCATTCCGAACCTGGGATGCATGGGATCCAGGGCAGACAGCCTCTCTGGGATTCCCTGTGAGACACAGTACTTTCCAGAATCTCTGTAGTGCTGTGTGAGGTGGCCCTGCCCCCAAAATGTCCATTTCCCCCCAGAATACTCCCATGCCTGGACATGCCAGGGATGTCATTAGAAGGCAGTCTTACAGCTGTCCTCCACACTTCATGTGGGGAGGTTGTCCCACAGGCAGATATGGGGTTTTTTAAGGTGTCCTCATGCCGCTCCAGCCTTTTTAAGGAACATGAAGGAGTTGAAGGTAGGTCTCACCTACAAACTATTTGCTTCAATGTACAAAATACAAAGTATGACAGAGGTACTTCCTAAAGCTATCTAAATAATAGAAGAGTTCTGAGCAAAGAAGAAAATGTCTGTATAACTTGGGGACATAGAAAAGAGAATGTAAAACTAACCTTACAATGTGTGGCAGCCTGCCACTAAATCAGACACGAACTCTATTGACAAACAGACTTGCTGTAGAAAAGCCAGCTACATCCTTCCTTCCAAATTTAAGCACATCCCAGTCATGTTTTGATGTACTTGCATTGACACCACTTGTATTATTTATCATGCCAGCTGAGCTACTGCAACTGAAATCTAACTGTTGAAACTAGTCAAGAGTATTACTAGATAGTATACAATGCAAATGGAGTATTACTAGATAGTATACAATGCAAATGGAGTATTACTAGATAGCGTGCAATGAAAATGTAAGCCTCAGTTTCATACAGTTCCAAAAGTTTTCTCATAATGGATCTCTCTTTCACAGGCCTTGGGAGGCAGGCCAGCCCTGGCCCACAGACAACCCGCCAACCTCAAGCATACTCTCACCAGCAACAGCACACCGCGCCATAACTCCTCTAACTCAGGAACCAATCCATGCAACAAACCTCGATGCCAACTCTGCCCACATATCTACACCAGCAATACCATCACAGGTCCTAACCAGATCAGCCATACCATCACTGGTTCATACACCTGTACATCTACCAATGTAATATATGCCATTATATGCCAGCAATGCCCCTCTGCTATGTACATCGGTCAAACTGGACAGTCCCTACGAAAAAGGATAAATGGACACAAATCAGATATCAGGAATGGCAATATACTAAAACCTGTAGGAGAACACTTCAATCTCCCTGCACACACCATGAAAGACTTAAAGGTCAGCATTTTGCAGCAAAAAAACTTCAAGACCAGACTGCAAAGAGAAACTGCAGAGTTGCAATTCATTTGCAAATTTGACACAATCAGTTTGGGACTGAATAGAGATTTTGAATGGCTAGCTAACTACAAGAGCAGTTTCTCTTCTCTCACTGTTCACACCTTCAGTTCAGCTGCTAGAGGAATACCCCACCCTCCCTGATTAGAGATAACAGCTGGTTCAGCCTCATTGGACCCTCCCTGTTATCTTTAACCTGCTTCTTGCTTACCTATTTATACCTGCCCCTGTATACTTCCACTGCATGCATCCGATGAAGTGGGTATTAGCCCACGAAAGCTTATGCTTTAATATTTTTAGTTAGTCTTTAAGGTGCCACAGGACTCTTTGTCACTTCTTCAATTCCAGACTAACACAGCTACCCCTCTGATTCTTGACAATGGATCCAAAGTAATTCTTGGGGGAAATGCCTTTCTATAGCACCTTTCCAATATCATCATGTATTCCAAGAGGTATTACTGGTTCATTGCTGCACTTCAATAATCAGAATGAAAATGTCCTTCATTGTAGCTTATAAAAGACTAATGCCTGTCCATGTAATGAAGAAAAATAGGGGTCTCTCATAACTCAGTCAGCACTAGAACTTGCAGGAAAATGCAGAATACTTTTGGAAAACAATCTTTTAAATGAAAAATAGGTAAAGATTTCATGCACTCTAGAAACTGGTCAAAACAACATCAAAATATTTTTTCGTTTGAGGGTCTAAATTTAGAAATTGTCAGTCTCCTTCTTGTATCCCTTCATTGGCTCCTTTTCTCTTTCTTCATACCCCTCATTCACTTTGCCAGCTCTAGTTTTCCTACATCCCATTTCTCCTACTACTCCCATGTACACTCACCCTTTTCTTGCCTTGCTGTTCCCTTTGTCTCATCCTCACACATCTTTTTTCACCTGCAGTGACATACTCATGTTCCTCTTTCAGTCTATTCTATCTTCCACCTTCCTTTTGACAGTGATTTCCACTGCACTCCTAGCCTACCTCTATCTCAAAGTATATGAGATTATAATATAGTTTCCTTACAGCTGACTGAACTATTGGCAGATAGCAATTTAACTGATAAATATAGCCCTTTATTCTGTGTTTGAATTATCTGTGAACAGACTAATTTTTATGAATGTATTCATTGCTTTTAATTGTTCAATTAACTTTACATGAACATCTTTAGGAGAAGTGGTTGTTAATTAACTATTTACTTTGACCCTGTCTCACCATTTACTCATGATTCATACTATGTGAATGGTCACAGAATCACAGAAAACATTCTGTGAGCTGGAAGGGACCTTGAGAGGTCACCTAGTGCAGCTCCCTGTACTGAGGCAGGACCAAATATACCTAGACCATCCTTGTCACGTGTTTGTCTAACCTGTTCTTAAAAAGCCTTCAGTGATGGAAGTTCTACACCCTCCCTTGGAAGCCTATTCCAGCCTTTAAATACCCTTATTGTTAGAAAGTTTTTCCTAATGTCTAACCTAAATCTTCCTTGCTGATGATTAAGCCAATTACCTCGTATCCTACCTTTAGTGGACATGGAAAACAATGAAACTTTTGTAAAGAAGGGCTGAGCAGTTCATGCTTGACTAGCAAATACCCATATTCATATATGATTATCCAGGTTCACGTATGAATACCAAAGCTCCTGTAAAGAATAAACACGCCTCAACATTTATATAAATTAAAAGTTAAAAACCCCTTCACAGAAAATATTCAGAGAAAAGTGGAGGGGCAGGCATGGCTGAATAGGTAGTGCAAAGAGTTTTTTCCTCTCCATTCATTAAGACCTAATTATGACTAATATGTCTTCAAGCCCTTCTCCCTGCTTCTCCTGCCCCCAGAAGCTGTTTTCTATGTTTGTCCATTTAGGCCACAATCCTGAAAGTGCCCTCTATCAATACAAAGATCCACCTCTGTGAAGCCAATAACAAAACTGGGGCCTTGACTGTACATTCCTTAGAGCTCGGACTATGCTTCTTTTTTAAATCTATGTAAGTCACCTTGCCACTAAACAAAGTGTTTAATAATAAATAAGTAATAATAATGAGTGCATTCTGCTCCTCTCCCCCCTCCCCCCATTATATACATTACTCCAGCTAACATAGATTTAACAATGTCCCTGCTGAATTTGGAACCTTGCTTTCCTAATTGTCTGTAAAGTGCCATCCATACCCATGGCACTGTAGAACTATTAAGTAGCAAAAATAAAAGGCATAAAAAGACAGGTCAAGAAATGCAATGAGCTATAGCATTCTAAACATAATCTATCAATAAACAATGTCTTTACTGTGCAAATCCATGAGCTTCAAGTCAGACCAGTTACAGATTGTCTTCTCTCTAATTTTCTCTGCAAGCCAAAAAAAGGCTGAACAAAATGTTTGTTTCTACGGGTATTTTCTTTCTAGCATGTCTTTTATTAATAGCTTTCCTTCCCCCTTAATTTTGCACAGCATCTGCTGAGACAATATATGTCTTCATTTTCTCTATCATAGCTCTTTTTGGAAGAATAAAATCTCCATGAAATATAATAGTAAAGGATATAATTTTTCCCTTAGCCTGAGAAGATATTGCTCGTTTCATGCCATTCCTTTTACTTTTACACAATCTGCCAAAAGAAAAGTCCTAGACGTGTGTGTTTAGTCATAGTCAGGGCTCTATGAATTCTGCACTTCCAAAGCTGTGGAATTTCTATCTACTCCTTGAAGAAGAATGATCCTCCCTTAAAAATGTGAATCACGTGGTTAAAGATGCAGTGATGTCTGCCTGAATTTGCCATCAGCTTGAAGAAGTAGAGTGGAAAATTAAGAACTGCCTCTTCATCTCATCTAAATCCCATTGACACTTACAAAAGTTAGTCTTTAACTATCTCACTAATTATCATTTTAGCAAAATCATGCAGCTTATATGCTTATTTCATAAGCAGCCTTCCACACCTTCCTAGATGCCAAAAATGTCCACTAACCATTGCTAAAACCTCCCCCAACAATGTCTAAAATGTAGTTACTTTGTTGATACAAAATATATAAAGCATTCTGGAGATCAAAGTGTAACATATGGAATAAATGGAATCTACTATGAAAATATGTAACACAGGGAATATTGTGCTGATTGTTTGAATTATGTATTTTTATATTTAATTTAGCAGAAACCTCAATTTTTTAATTTACCTGCAGTTGGCAGAGAATTTCCACTCTGCTGCAGAATCCAGGGGAATTTGCCACAGTACTAAGGCCCAGATAGCAGAGTACACAAAGCTTTGCACATAGCAAAAATATTCTCATATCAGGTGAAAAAGCTTCACTATCTGATTGCCAGCTTAACACAATGGACAGTAATAATAAATAAGAGGAAAGCTGCAGCAAGATACCAGTCTGTAATATATATCAGTGCATGATTGTCCATTTCCCATTCTTTCTTCATCAACTGCCCACATTTACAAACAGATGTAGTGAGAAGAGACTCAGAATCCTGTAATTCTTAACAAGATTCCTTACAGCTGATCTCCATCAGTAAAATGACCAATAATATCGTGGCACTCTTAATGCTCTCTTTTTAATTTTCTACCTTTTACTGATTCCTCCCCCCGAGTCAATTTTTTGTTAGCAGATCCAGAATCTCACTTGCAGTTAGTGACTTTGGCCACAAGACAATCACAAATAAGTCTCTAGTGCCTAGGTGGCACCTTCAGATTCATGTTCAAAAACATATTATGCATTTACAAAATGTATTAGTCCCATTTTGATTGACTGCAGCATGTAAAGCCTGGCATGGCAACTTAGTAATGTAGCTAATTTTTTTTTAAAAAAATCTAATTCTATATCAACATGCCCAAGAAAATGTTTGTTCCACTTCCTCACAGCTGTGGGTTTCCACCATCAAATCATTCTGGTCTGATATCCAAAAAGAGCAAGAGTCAGTCCTGACCCACTGACAGATTTTCTGTGTGTAGAACTGACATAGATGTTCCACATTTTCTGGGCATTTAACATGAGACACCGGAGAGCTGATTTGCAGAAGTACTGAGAGTTCACAGCTGCAACTGAAGTCAATAGGAGCTGTGCTTTGGACATGAAGTGCTACAAGAACCTTAGACATGCCGAAAAATCAGGGCATATGTGTTTCAATTTGGAGACAGAAAAAGTCAAGTTGATGAATATCTGTGGACATTCCAGTAGTGTGGTGATGAGTGAGGAAAAGCCCATGAGGAAATTAATATGAGATGAGACAGAAAAGCCCACAAGATCATTAGAAAAGCCTATGAGGAAATTAATAATAATGTATTCAGTGCAAAGTGTAAATGGCATGCAGTAAACTAGGCATGGAACCACATGACACAGATATATAAGAAATATTGAATAGCTCCCCATTCAGTAAGCTGTGGCCAGGTTGCAGAGGGAACCTTAATTTGGCATGTCCTAACTTTTGAGCACTTTACTTTGCAAGCTCAACGGTCTTCTACGTAAGGGGAGTTTGTAATGTTATTTCTTCAGCTTTTTAAAAAGCAAATTGAAAAAACAGAAATCTGATCACACAGAACCATACTGACCTCCACATTGATCACCAGTAGGATGGGAGCCTTGAGATACATAAAACAGACCTCTTACCCTGTGCGTGTTAACAGGCAGCTGTAGAGATGTTATTCTGTATATGGGCCAGACACTCAAGGGGGATGAGACATATATTTTGCTACCATGCTTCACAGATATCTGCAGACAGCAAAAACAAAAAAAATTTGTAACTCTGGAATCCTGGAATTGCTCTCATAGTTACAGACCTCTTAGCTCCCATCATCTCCAGCCTGCACCCCCTAGCCTACCTCCATCACCTTTCCTCACTCCTCATCATCTACTTTCAAGCAAGCCAGGCCTTCTCCTCCCTGCTATACTATGGGTACCAGCAATAGGAGCACTGAGAGCACAGGACGGTCTCCTTGCCCCCAGTTCTGCTGCTCAGCATAACCATGACCCAAGCTGCTGGGAGGAGCAAGTGAATGGAAAGTCTGACTCAGCCCCAGCAGCCCTGGGAATGGCGTTCAGTGCAGTTCGTGTGTAGGAGCAGAGATGGAGTATGTTCAGTACAGACTCTTCTGGCCTCCAGACAAACCTCTAATGAGGATATGAGCAAGCTAAGATTCAAATGCTTAGAACATGGTCAAATTTGGGTGAATTTTCACAGCGATGGCAAAAATTACATCTGTGATACCAGGACAACGCCCACCCCCTTGTCAAACTTCAAGTTTCTGCTCCAAAGCATGGAAGTGCTAGTTTCTCACAGAAATGGTTGTAAGAATTTAACTTTGGCAAAATAAAATATTTTCCCCTAGCCTTATTCTCATAAGTGGTGGGACTATTTTTGATTAAATTTTCCACAAAATAGAAAAAAGAAGAAAAAGCCTACAAACCTGCAAAAAACAGCCTGTGGGAGATATCCAGCATGGAAAATTCCACTACCAAAAGTTAAATTTTGGCAAAGATAGAAGCAACTGAAAAAAGGGTCTTATAACTTCAAGCACTGCTACTTTTAATATTTATTCCTAGTGCCAGAGTGTTTCATGGTTTAATCAGAAAATGTTTATCTTGTACTTCTATCATGATATTATTTTTCTTTGAATAATTACTGTAACAGTGAACACGTTCTTCTCCCTAGCTGTTTAAAATCCATTTGATTAACAAGGAATATCTACATAAGGGACTTCTCTGGCCCACGCACATGAAACAAGGAGAATTTGCAATTTTCTAATTTTTCTTCTCCAAAACTCACAGCAACTTTGGTTCCCAGGGAAGTAAATGGCACCAGCTAGAGTAACACTTCAAACACTGAATATTTTTGACAAGCTTTCTAAAAGACAACACTAAAGATTAAAACAAGCTGCAGCAACTTGTGCGCCAAACCAACTGGCAGTGTAATGTAGGAGAAGGAAAATATGCACATCCTTAACAATCAGTGTAGAAAATCCACTGAGGAAAACCCACGTTCTTTTGTGTTTTGCCTTTCTATTTGGGTCATCAGTTTTCATGATTTCTGGATGTGGCAACAGGCTTGCAGAGAAATTGTCAAGAGACAGAGCTTTAGCACAAGATATTAGAAATTCTTCTAGAGCAGCTCTGAACTGTCAAGCAGATAGACCAGGGTAAATCCTTTAAGCCACATGAGGACAGGGTAACAAAAATACATGCACCACAACACAAGAAACATAAAGGTTCTGAAATTGCACTCTCAGATCCTTCTGGCTTACAAAGAGATGAACAATAATTCATATTACTTTGAAACAGATATTTATACTACTGGCAAAATGCAGCCATATCTCTGCTTAATGGTATGTTTGTGTTATTAGCGAAGCCAAAAATCAAAATCACAAGGGCAAAATACAATTAAAAATGTATATTTTTACACTTTAAAATAAACTTCTGCCACATTCATTAATGAGCCTTCCATTAGGGCACAGGCGTCAACTTTTGCCCCCGGCCCACCCCTGCCCCTGCCCCGACTCCACCTCTGCCCCAAAGTCCCTGCTCAAACTCCGCCCCTCCCTGACCCTATTGGACTCATCCCCAAATCTCTGCCCCACCCCCGCCTCCTCCCCCAAATATGACGTGTTCCCCCTCCCTCCCAGGCTTGTCACGTGAAACAGCTGTTTCGTGGTGCAAGCGCTGGAAGGGACGAAGGTGGGGAGAAGCAGGACACGGCGATGTGTTCAGGGGAGGAGGCAGAGGTGAGCTGGGGCATGGTGGAGAGCTGCCGGTGGGTGCTCTGCACCCACCAATTTTTCCCCGTGAGTGCTCCAGCCCCGGAGCACACAGTGTCGGCGACTATGCATTAGCGTGGTGGCTCTCAAATAAATGCTGATGAATTCATCAGCCCCAAGACTAGGGTTCACTGGGATTTCAAATGGATTTAAATACACTGTTGTTATTATTTATTTCTATTACAGGATCAAAGCCTCATTGCGGTTGGTGCTGTACAACGATGTAAATAATAGTCCCTGCTTCAGAGAGCTCACAGCCTAGGATTATGGCAAGACATAATAAGTGGAAGAAACAGACAAAAGCGGGTTGGGTGGGTGGACAGGATAACGGTAAAATGAACACATTATAATAAGCAGCAGTTTTAGCTTGTCACCTGTTTACATGACAACTGTCTTGGAGAAAGTGACAGGCAGCAGTGCATCATTATCTTCCTACGGAATAGGCCCTAAGGCTGAGTATTTGAGCTAAGATGGGGTAACTACTCTGTGCGGCATGTCTGACGAAGGGACACAGAGAGAATGGAAGGCCGGTGGCTGGAAGGGTCTCCTCATCCAATCAAATCTCTGGAAACTGCAAAGGAGACTCAATCACTGGTTTCTAGCAGAAGTGACAAAGAGTCCTGTGGCACCTTAAAGACTAACTA
>ML677334.1:51601196-51755096 GCA_007922305.1 Dermatemys mawii
AGGTGCCACAGGACTCTTTGTCACTTCTGCAATTCCAGACTAACGCGACTACCCCTCTGATTCTTGGTTTCTAGCAGGCACTGTGAGAAGTGTTAGCCCCCTCACCATGAGAGGGCAGAACTAGCTGATCAGCGTAAACCATATTAGCCAAGCTTTCATGAGAGAAACACAAAGAAGAGTCCCTCAAGGCAGAGAAGTACTTGCAAGACAAAAAAGGGACCAAATAGCAGGGAGAATAGATGTAGATATATAGTATAAAAGGAAACTGAAATAATGAAAGGAAAGAGTGGAAAGGAAAAAGTCAAGATGGAAACTATAAATTGTAAGGACCAGATTCTGACCTCAGTTATTAATGTCTAAATCCAGGGTCAGCCCACTACCCCTTCATTTTTTTAATATATAAGATGTTTTAAAAGTGCTACTTATTATCATCGTCTCACTAATAGGTGTTCTGAAATAATAGCTCCCAGATAGGGTAGACATTTATACACAGGGTCATGTCCTCAGCAGCTGTAAATCGGCATACCTCCATTGAGGTTCATGGGACAACACTGATTTACATGAGCTGAGGAGCTGGCCCACCGAATCACCACCTGCTAACTAGTGCTTGAGTCATAGGAGTGGTTTCTGGGCGTGCGAGGGACTATAAGAGATTGATAAGTAGTTATTTTTATAATAGTGTTGCTGCTCTAGGAAGCGCTTTGCATGAGTTCCCTACGCCTTTTAGCTCAGAGTACTGGCACAGAGCTTCAGTGAGCACCAGGGTATAGCAGCTTGGAGACTTCTCCACCCTTAGTAAATTGAAGTGCAACCTCAAATCTTCCTCAGATTGTCCATGAAAGCCTGGACAAGGCAATTAGGACCCTTGATTTCAATGGAAGTTAGGAGCCTAAATACCCTTGAGGATCTGGGTCTTAACCACTCTGTGCATCAGTGTTTCTATTTGTAAAATGGGATGATAATAGTACTTGCCTGTGTCATAGAATATCAGAGTTAGAAGGGACCTCAGGAGATCATCTAGTCCAACCCCCTGCTCAAAGCAGAACCAATGCCCAATTAAATCATCCAACAAATTTTGGCCTTATACCCCTAAATGGCCCCCTTAACTATTGAACTCACAACACTGGGTTTAGCAGGTAAATGCTTAAACCACTGAGCTATCCCTCCCACAAGAGGAACATGTGTTTTAAAGGGGCATTTCTGTAAAATGCTAAAGAAATCACAGTTCTCTCTGCATATGTTTATAAACTGTTGATGTTTTGGGGAGAAGGGGAAACATTGTTTTGTCTCAAGAATTCTTTAGTCCTTGCATTACCAGGTGAAGCAATTCATTTAGCATTTAGCATTAAGTTCCCACTGTCAGTCTCAAAAGAGTGTGGAAAATATTTAAGGGAGGACTTTTCAGGCAGAACTCTAAAGGGAATAAGCAACAGTCCCTCCAGATGAGGGAAGATTGGAAAGTGATAGCCCTGGGTCACAAGGAGAGTGAGAATCCCATAAAAGAGATGAACTTGTCATCACCTTGTTACTGCTGATAGAGGAAAAGACTTGTCAAGACAAGTGCAAGAATTCATTCCACAAGTAAAAGCAAGAAAAGCATAACTGCAATTACAGCAAACCAGGAAAAAGATGCTTTTGACAAACACAGCACATTTTGGTGAAGGAGACCCATAAAACCATTCAATCTGAATTAACAGGAGATGACGAATGCTACAGGCACATAGCTTGATAAGCTAAATCTTACTATGAGACAGGATCTCATAGCGGCAACAACGGGAGCAAAGGAATGATGGCCAACAATAGAATATAAAAATAAAGGGATCAAATGTGCAAACAGAAACATATAAGCATTCCCAAAAAGAAGAGAGAAAAGAATTTATGTCCATTAGTGCTGCTTTTTATGCATGATTTTATTAGAGGATATTTATAAAATATTAGTTATGCAGAGAAAAAATGTGCTAACAAATTAAATGCCAGGATAAACTACTTGCATCAGGATTTAATTAAAGTGCTCACATTAAATAACTTTTTCTTTGCCTTAGACATATTTAGATAACATTATCTCCATATTTTTATTATTATAGGTGGGGCTCATAGCACCAACTATAGTTAAGGTTACTCAACAGTTTCCATTAAAAGATGCTGTTTTCAGTTGTTTATAACCGTGCCAGACTTTAAGTGTTCAGGCTGAAATGTTTCATGCTGGATGTCTGTTTCAGCCTGAATTTTTGAAGCTTTGAAAGCCATGGCTAAGCTAGGACAACTGACTGCCAGGCAGAATTTTGTTTCAAAATTTTAGAAACAAAACAATTTGATTTCATCAAAACTAATTTTTCTGAATTTGTACAGGAAATTTCAACATTTCTTCTTTTTGTTCCAAAATTCATTTCAAAATTTCACAGTTTCCCACAGAATGGAAATGCCAGTTTTTGACCAGCTTTACATACAATTTTTTTCCACAGAACCTCTATATCATTCCGGACACAGGATTGACCTACTCTGGAGGTGAATCAAGATTGTGTAGTGAAGGAGGCTGTTGCCAGTAGGATCCTTTGTCTCATTTGTCACGGAAGTTAGAAGGTTTGTAGTGAGTGAGGCAAGGGAAGGGAAAGGAGGGTCTCATGGTTAAATTAATCGAAAGCTGCCCTGGAGGACTGAATTCTGCTCTTGCCTCTGCATCAGAACTCCTGTGTGATGTCTAGCACTTCAACCAAACATCTCACAGACGGTCACTAACTGTTTGTTCCATATTTTCTGGGTGACTGACTTGAAACCCAAGGGTTTGATTTGCAGAAGCGCTGAATGCTCACAGCTTCAACTGAAGTCAGTGGAAGCTGTGTTTTGAACACATGCAGTACAATGCTACAAAGTCCTAGTGCCTTAAACTGAGCATCCAAAATTAATGGATTCTTTGTGTCTTTGTGTCTTAGATCCTTGTCTGTAAAACAGGGACAACACCCCCATATCTCACAGACTATTGTAAAAATAAATGTATATATGTTTGTGAAGAACTGAAATACTCTTGCCAAGGATGCCATAGAATAGCCTATAAGGAAGTTAATACTTTTGTCTTCAGAACTGGATTTGACTAGTTTGCAGTAAATAAGGCCTCAGGCCATATGTTGAATAATGAGGAGGAAATATTGGATTGCTTATCATTAAGTGAGGACTGTCCATTTTGTGCACTGAATTAGGCAGGGTCCTGTGGAAAAAATAGTTTGTGATCATGTCATTAAAGACAGTATCATAATATATGAGGAGACCAAATTACATTTGCACTGGCAACTTGAATTCTGGCATTCCTGACTTCTGAGTGCTTGACTTTACAACCTCAGTACTGTTCTTTTCATATAGGTTTTTGTGTTTATGAATAATACTTGGTAGTTACAAAAATTACTCCAGAGAATACAGCAAATATTAAGATTATAGGATCTAAATATGTCTAAAAGTTTCATTATGCATTAGCTAACATAGCCTAGTATTTGCAGTAATTCCTAGGCATTCTCTGTATTTGTACTGAAATTCAGTGGAAGTTGTGTACCTATCTCCACTACGCTCCATTGAAAATCCTTACTGTTATCTGAAGGGTAATCAGAACATTTTTAGGCGTGACCATTGTTTGATGGACAAACCTCAAAGATTTAGGTCCCAAACCAGAAAAGCACTTATACAAATAGTTGCATTGGCATGATTCAGACTACTACCCCCCAACTTCAGAGTACTACAAGTGCTTAAGGTCCAGATCCTCATAGGAGAATTTAGTCTCCTAACTTAAGCTGAAATAAGTGGAAACTAGGAGCCTAAATATCTTTGAGGATCCAGACCTAAGTGCTTTGCTTGATTGGGTCCTTAGTTTTATTTGGTTTGAAGCAACTTCAATTATATAAACTTCTTCAATTTATAAAGCCTGGCTGGAAATCTCTTGTGAGACTTCCAAATGGAGCTGGTTGAAAAAGAATGGGAGGAGGGAGCCTGACATTAATCACAGAAGTGTTGGAAGTTTTTCTTCTCTTCCCTTTTTTCTTTTTGACAACGAATGAAATAAAATGAATTACGTCCATAGGAGAGTTGATTGTTTTCAGTTTTTGGCTTTTTTTCATTTTCTTCTTTTTTGCATTCTTCCTTTTGTCACTTTTCAAAACTTTCTCTTGAAAAAAATTAGGGTGTCAGAGTTACAGAATTTCATTTTTCCTTTTGCTACCCTGCACCTTTTCCAAGGATAAGGAGTCCCCAATTTTTTCTCCCCAAAAATATCTAACCATAATTCATTTTATTCCATTCAGTGGCAAAAAGAAATATAGGGTGAGAAAGAGGTAAAAACCAAACTAAAGAACCCAGACAATTTAAAACCCCAACAGTTTTTCACAAAAGTTTTTAGTTAAAAACAAAGGCCTTTTTTTTCTTCAAATAAGATTGGAATGAAAAATTTTGATCAACTCCTCCTCCAGTACTTCCTGCTGAGTTGACAAGTCTGCAAGAACTTTTTTCATGATATTTACTGAGCTCTTCTTCCAGTCCAGGCCAGAATCTGCAAGTGCAGGGGTGTGGGGAAATGACTAACAAAGAGGAAAAGAAACCAACAGAAATTGTTTTGACTTTAAAAAATGTTCAGATTGACTGTGGCTTGTGCTTTGGCCAAAGAAATGACACTTAATCTCCATGAACGTCTGCAGTTAAGACTGCTGATATGTGATTCTATTAAGCTTCATTTCACATTTTTAAATGAAATCATTGGAATATAAATTACCAGATAAAGGAGTGTGTGTGTAGTAACAATACTCAGGCCACTCACCCCACAAAAGAGAAGGAATATGTAACCCATAAAAGGCAATGTAGGACTGAAGAAGGGGAATAATTCTTTCATTTGAAGACTCAGAGAGTCTGCATCTTTGGACTGTGCACAAATTTCAGATCTTCCCCGTTTAACTGTGCAAAATTCTCTTTTTATGCGATGTAAAATGACACATTGAGAAGGTATGGGTGTTCACTGATCTTAAAATCAAGTTATTTTCATTGGCCACTGTTCTGTGTGCATGAACCTCAATCGCTGCAAGCATAAGTGTGAGAGTGAGCAAAAAGAAATTGAGCTAATTACAACTAGAGACAGAGACATCAAGAAAATGAAAATGGACGTAAAGGCTAAATGGAAGTAGAACTCTACAGCTGTGGCAGGTTCTTTCATGAAAGGATTCAGTGCAAGGACTGTGATGTTTTTGATGTGACTGAAGCTGTGCATCTCCAGTAAAAATCCATCTGTGCTGCAAAGCCTGGCAGCAATAGCATCCAGACGTCACTATATGTCTACCTCTCTTTGAAAAAATACCAGCATTCTCATACTGGTGTTGCCACAAATACAGACTCTAGTGATGCAAAAATAAGATCCTATGTGCAAGAAGGAATCTCGGGTTAAGTTTGTAAATCCATATGAATGTTCACAGCGAAAAGTCATAAGGTGAGGGATATTCATTTTCCCATAAATGAGTGGAAGTTTTGGATGTGAATATATCTGGTATTTCAGCAAATGCAGCAAAATCAGAGCTACTATAATTAGCTATGTGATATCTCTGGAACAACATCACCAAGAAACAACACTGTTCCTTTGGGGCTTGTAATGATTATTTGAGACAAACGTAAGCAAGAGTTCTGATACCACTCTTCCTTCCACTAGTTTTATCCTGGGTAACTCCATCCACTTCTGTAGAGTTATTCCAAATTTACACTGGTATACGCAGGAGCAAAGTTAGCCCCCAGGCATTACAGTACTGCAGCAAATAGTAAATGCTGACAAAGAAAAATTGTCATTGCCTAAAATAATATAAAAATCAGGGCTTTGAAATAATTTCTGTGCTTGAGTACTACCATGTCCTGAAATGGTACAAGTTCTGACAGAGCCAATAAAAATGAAATTAAAAAGTAAGTAAACACTAGTTTAAAAATGTTAATACATTCTTGCCTCCCCACCCCCCAAAAAAATGCTGTTCATCTTACAGGCAACTCACCTATTATCCTCTATCCTACGCAACATGGTCTGCCTTTTGGAGAGAGTATGTCCCTCTGTAAAAAGTCCAGCTGCTTCATAAATAATAACAACTGAAATCTTTTAAAAATACTTCATGAAATGTTTATAAGGTTGTGTAATGCCCACCACAGATGAATTGCTGCCTGTCTTACAGCCAAAGACAATCTGAAACTCTGCTGTGGAAAGAGTTGTAAGGGCTTCTTGGGATTACATGATCGAAGAGAACTAGGGCCTTAGAAATTCCTTTCTTTGCTAATCAAGTTGCATTATCTGACCAGTAGATGAGTTAGTGAGAAACGTAGGGGGTGACACTGTGCACACGTCAGATGGTGCCCAAACATCTCCTGACTACCCCCTTATACCTAAAACCAAACATTGCTTTGAGTTTTAAAATGAAATTAAGATGAAATTGCCAAATTCTTCTTGATTTTACACTGAAACCCTGTATATTGCAATGGCTTACTTAATGGAGAATGGTTTCCTGCTGTTGACAGCTAACATTGTTACTCCTTTAGCTTGAGAGACGGGTGTTTGCACGCTTTATGGGTTATAACCTTGCTGACACCCATCGTGCCTCTTGTGTGTGCAGACACTGTATCATAAAATGGCCATGAGAACAGTCCGAGCTACTCAAATGGTTAGGAAATTTCTGCTGTATCCAAGGAAGGGAGTATGCATACACACAAAATTACATGACTTTTGCCATGCCAGCTCAGTCCATCGACAGATTTTTATCTTCAACATTTCTTAATGTTGGAGTGGGAATAGTCCAATGGTAACCTCAACAGGAGAATCAAGTACTCAGTTGCTACTGTACTTACTAATTTTCCAGTGAGTGCCTCAAAGATCCTTGGTATTGTGACTCACCAATTCTGGAAGCACCACTTCCACCTCCAGAGGCAAGAGATCTCTATTAACAATTTAGCATGCAATCCAATGTGAAGAGAGAAAGAGACAGAGCAAGCAAGCGAGAAAGTCGACTACAAACTGTCTTTCCCATTCTGTTTCACTCATTTTGTGAGCTTTCCCAATCTTTTATATTATTTATCTTTCCCTCTCCCCCATCCCAGGCACTTTTCTTAATGATTTGGAATGTATTTTGTGCAATACTCTTAAAAAATGTATTGTGCAGTTGCTCCAAAACCCCCTCATTTACCATGCTGGATCACTGGGAGGAAGCACTCCTGGATCGGACAGTTCAATGCACTGAGTCACGTTACCCACAAGCTCTGAGTATTTTTGTAGTACTTGCAGGCACAAACAAGTTTTTTGCATCTCTAATCTGCATTTGCTTTTATTTAACAAAAAAAATCCTATCATGAAAACAATATTCTACGTAATTAGAATTTCCTATGTTTTAGCTTAAATCCTCAGCAGAAATCACAAGTTCCTAAGCCATTCTGTTCTCATTATAATTAGATTTGGATGATAAGGCTCAGGTGAACTGAACCTTATTCAAATGTAAATTAAACATGAAATAGCCAAAGAAATTGGTTGGTAGGTGTCTGTTTGCTTCTGATGTTCTATGTTGCATCCTCCTCCTACATGGATTCCAGCCCTCACAGCTTCTAGAGTTACGTAACCGGATTCTAGGTAAAACTTTAAATAAAAATGTGCAGATTACTGAAGATTTTGGAAACTGGTGATTATTGCAGCATCTGAATTTTATTTTGCAAAAGTACTGTAACCTAGTTTGTTGCTCATCAAACAACACAGCTGAAGATTATTTCCAATATGTTCATTGTTTAATTCCTGCTGATTGTCTCAAAACATTAGCTCTAACAAAATGCTCATAACATCACAGTCTCCATACAAAACGGCATACATCCCGCATAATGTGCGAGCACAAACGGCAGGGCTTTTCATTCTGCTGACCTATTCATGATGGCAAATGATTCCTGGTCTATGTTACAGGACAGCCACCTGTGAGCTACAGAAGTGGAAACTGCAGCTGTGTCTCCACTTTTACAAAGGATCCTATTAGGCCTACTTAGGGAAGTGTAATAGGAAGGCTAATTCATGTATGGACGGTTTGGACTCTGCTTGCATTTAAGAAAGCTTCATGGTGGGAGCTGAGGAAGAGTAGAGCTGTGGAGGGTGGGGGGAAGTGGAAGAGGAGAGGAAAAATGAGATGTTGCTGCTTAAACTAGCAGTACTCAAAAATTCCCCATTTCATGGTTTTGTCTAGACAGGCATTTTCTGAAAGGTGTTTCTTCTCCCTGCCCACCCCAAAAGAGAGGGAGGTTTTTATTTTTAATGAGTTTTACAGATTTTATCGATCTGTGTATGATTTGGGACACCTTTTTTTTACGAAATAAACACTTCAACATAGAAGTCTGTACCTTCAGACTACCTAGTTCACACCATACAACAATCCGGTCTAGAGCTTGCCACAGAAATTTGTTTGTAGTTATCCTGGGAAACACAGTTTCCATGCTGAAATGTGAACTGAGAAAACTGCTGATACTATTGAACAACAGCAGTAACTGCCTATGATTTTTCTCTGCCTCTACTGAGTTAACTGTTAAAGGACCATGAGCACAAGATGACAGAAAACAAGAACTAAGGAAATACCCAGTAGATAGTATATACACTGGTAGTTATTGTTAGCATCTCCTGGTTCTCACCAACTTGACCAGGGGCAACTTTTATCATATATGCAAGGGATTCACAAAAATAATGGTGTATACAAGTTCTTACTCAAACTCTAGATATGTTCTGGATTAGCTGACACTTCTATATGATGTACAATCCAGTAACATAAAAAAAAATCTATGGCTATTGTTGCTGATTACAGAAAGGTACTGTGTGCCTATTAATTATTTCTTTATACAACTCCAGAGCAAGTCCAATTCCCATTTTTTTTCAATGTATAAGAGAGTGAGGACAAGAAAAGAGGAGAACACATAATTTAAGCACAGTTATCTTTCTCTGTGTGCAGAGACAGTAAGCATGAAGGCATCTGTGCCTGTCTAATTTCAGCTAAAACCATCTGCCACCAAGTTGTAGCAAATGGGTAGAAAAATCTATTCGTGACTCAGAGGAATCCGTAAGGAATGTGGGAGTGAAGGACCAAGGACTGAGCCAGTGGAGATATGTATCATGGGGTCTATGGCAAAAGGATGAGAAGCAGGAACATGAAAGTCTAATGAATGGAGGCCTTGTGTTCCTCCCTTATTTAGAGTAGTTATATGAATCCAATAATTAAATGAACCATTACAACATGTCTCCATCAAAACACCGCACAACATTTTTCAGACTAACGTATGTGTCCCACTCATCCTCCCCACTCCTTTCCCTCCTTTTCAGCTCCAAACCAATGTCATCATTAGGAATTTTCCAGAACAATAAATTTAGTAGTTATATAGCACATGAGTTGCCTGAAATTGATTCCAGCTCTGAGTTATGGTGGCCATCATAAACTTTGATCCACTTAATAGAATTATTTATCACTGCAATTATTTATTATTTATCACAGCAGCTTGTAAGGTCTGCTATTGATCAAGTAACCCCAAGCACTTTATTTATCATTTATGTTGTCTAAACTAGCAGCATCTTAAGACGACAAGCATAGATAATGCTTCTATTTTCCATATCTACAGAGGAAGTTCTGGGACACAAAGCAATCAAAATGGAAAGTGAATGAGCAGGGAGATTAACAGATTATTAACAGAATAAGCATATTCAGTTATCTGGATTCATAGCAAAATGAACATGAGGTTTCAAGGTAACCCCTAAATCATGACCCAACTATCTGTGGCTTAGTCTGGTGCCTGTGTGACTTAACTGGTGATTCCTAGTACTGTCTTAACTCTAACTGAGGTGTTTCTAAGTGGCTTTGAAAATGTCAGTTGGGCACCCACCCATGTCCTGGATTGGTCCTCTTGGAGTGCTCAAATGGGAGTGCTGAAAATGCCAAGTGTCCAAACGGTTGTAGCCACAATAGGTCTCTTGTGTCTATGTAAGCTTTTGAAAACTGATAATTGTGTTAACCTGAGTAGAAGAGTCCAGGGGCCAGGGCACTGCTGTAGTACTCAGGAAACCCATGTTCTTTTCCTGGTTTTACCACTGACCTGTTTGTGATCTTGGCCAAATTACTCAACTGTCTAGGTCTCTGTTTCTTCTCTCACCTTTAGTATATCCTGTCTGTTCAGACTGTAAGAATTTGGGGATCTCTCTTACTATGTGCTTGTAGAATGTCCACCACATGGAGCCCTGATTTCTGTTCGGGCCTCTAGGTCCTACCACAATACAAATAATAACAGAAGTTATCTTGAAAATGAGACGACAAACTCCCTCATCTGAGATGCTGTTTCAATAACGCTTGTTATCAAGACAGTGGACCAACAGTTTTCTAAAATAAATGGTATTCAGCAAGCAGAAGGAAGTCTGCAAATGTGACTTTGAGATTCAGAAAGAAGTATCCAAAGTTACTTTTTAGGGTTCATCTTTCAGCCTTTTGACATAATCTGTTGCATGACTAAGGGGAAAGGAGACATTCATCTAGAAGCATGAAATGTCAAAGGGTGACGAATATATCCCACGGAATAACCGGCTGTGTTGGAAATGAAACACAATGGAAATTCTTTCAGGAAGTAGAACATACATGATTAATTCTCCAGATGTGAACTGAGCTTTTAGGGGAAAAAATGAGTATAGGGAAAGGTCTTCATTCTAAAGGTTAGGCTGGTGACATTTTTGAAGGGTATTCTGTGGAGGGCAGCAATGCTTTTAGAAATATTCATGTATTTTTAATCTCTTTGAATTCATATCAACTATAATAAGGTACTTTATTCAGCAAAAATTGGGATCTTTAAAAAACTCTAGTATGACGTTTTAAAGACAGGCGTACATCTGGTTCCAAGCATGTATTTTAAGAGACATTCATGTCTTACTAGATAGTCTCCAGGTAAACATCACTGTTGGATAAAGCAATAATGTGTCTTGACAAAATATCTTCAAGTACTTTTTTTTCTTTTCTATGCCATTTCCATTCTCTGGAATTATCTCATGATGAGTGGAATCAAAACAGCCATTACATTTTATGGTCTCGATGAAGCGTTACAGTGGGGAGTTCTATCTCTGTTCTTAAATTCCTCCTGAGAATTATTAGACTTCTGTTTCCAGCAAGTGCAAAGATCCTCATTAATATTTAAGGAAATCTAAATAGATTAGCCTTGAAATTTTTTTCTTTTGTTATTTGCTGCATCATAAAACAATTACACACTAACTGATGGGACACTGAGTTGGTATAATTAGTCATCTCAAGAGGCTAACCTTTGACAAAGAAAACCAACAAACCAAAAAGCAAAGGAATTTAAATATGAAGAGCAAAGTTAATACGTTATGATTCACTGAATCACAGAAATGAGAGATGTGCATTCCCTTAATCATAGAAATTAGAGATATCACTCATCTAGTCCATTTTCCACCAAGTTCTGGACTCAATGAGTTTTAGTTGGAGGAGCCTTGAATCAAACACCCAAGCTGTGACTTCAAGGATAGATACACACCGTCAACTCTAGTTGAAAAGTTAAGTACAGCAGAGAACAAGACATGCAAAGATATGTTACTGATTTCTGCAACACAACGTCAGAAACTCCCATCTTGATTACGTTCGACTCCATTATATAACAACACATTTTCATCTCTTCAAGGCTCAATATTGTTGATATAGCCAATCCCACATATTAACAGTGAAGTCTCAAGTGACAAGCAACATTTTTAACCCACTTAACTAGAACTTACACTTTAAACTAGTGTGAGAAGCCATGGGAACCTGCCTTTGTTTAGCAGCTTGCCAGGTGCTCTGGGGTCATGCTGAGAAAGCAACAGTGTAGAGCTAGAACCGTGTGAGAGTGGGTCATCTCTTTAAAAGGCTACCAAGAAGCCAGCCAGGAGGGGGCTGAGGAAGATTTTAGGCAAAAGTGGGTTTTAAAAAAAAAGACTTTAAGACTTTTTGAATTAGGACATGATAATTCTGGAATTATCTGAATTATCTGAAACTTGTTCAATTCACATCAAGTTTGGCAGAGAACATCTATCTTTCCCTTAGGCTAATTTGCTAACCAACAAAGGGGCTAAAGTCCTGATTTAATAAATGACACTTAAGCATCTGCTTAATTTCAAGCATCTGCTTAAAACTCATTGATTTAAATAGGACTTATACGTGTGCCTAAGTGTTTTGCAAAACAAGGGTGGACTTAAGCATGTTTTTAAATGTTTTGCTGAATCAGGGCCTAAATTAGCAACATGACAATTGTATTCAGACTGCTTAGTCTGATCAACTCATGCACTGCGCATGGAGAGAAAAGCCACCTCTCTGCCCACTTCATCCTTTCGGCTGATGATCATCTTTTTTTTATTTATTGAATTTCAAACTACTTTTCCTGCCACAAGCCTCCTTTCTTCCACTTTCTAATTCACACAGTTTTATAGGTACAGTCCCAATATTTGGGGCTTTGTCTTATACAGGTGCCTATTACCCACCAACCCCATCCCAATTTTTCACACCTGCTATGTTTTTAAGATAGATGGAAGAGTGCTTCCTCTATAACTTTCCACAGAAAAAATTATTATTCAGCCAAAATATTGTGAAAGTTTCAGGATCTCCCCACCATGAATTGTCATAAGTGCATGGTAGCTACCTGAATGCTTCTGAATCCCAATAATGTAACCCCGTCCATAAAGCATTGTGAACTGAGCTCATTGTTTTGATCTGTGAAACTATTCAGCTGGTTGTGCCAAGCTCCACCTTGCAGTATCTGCTCCGTAACATAATCAGCCTTGATGTTGCAAACATTTACACACATGCATAACTTTAAGCATGTGAGCAGTCCTATGACTTCAGTGAGAAGAGTTAAGCATGTATCCATTGCACCAAAGATAAGCTACTTGTTTTCACTTTCAAGGCCCTTCACAGACTATCCTCAGCCTACCTATCATCTCTCATACTTATACTTCATCACTCCCTGGAAGAAGGGAGGTATGTTTGGAGCTACAGAGACAAGTGGTTTACAGTTACTCCATGGGAAGATGGACTTTGGGCTGGCAAACCCAGAGAAGGGGGAAAGGCTCAAAGGTAGAGTGACCAGATAGCAGGTGTGAAAAATTGGGATGGGGTTGGTGGGTAATAGGCACCTGTATAAGACAAAGCCCCAAATATTGGGACTGTACCTATAAAATTGAGACATCTGGTTACCCTACCCAAGAGAGAGGATAGGGCAGAGCTTGGTTGCTGCTGAAAGGGCCCTGAGCTGGAACCCCAATTAGAGGGCAGGCTTCGATTCCCCTACCAGCCACTGGGGAAGTTACACAGACCACACAGTGGAGAACAGACTATTTTGGACAGTTTGCCTTGAAAGACTTTGATATCCCAGAAGTGGGGGAAAACACACAGCGTGATCTGGCAGGAGGGCCAAGTTATGAAGAAGGAGTTGCAGAGACGAGTGGAGAGTCCAGAGGAGGGTCCAGCACCAGTAAAGCTTGCCCCCAAAACTGCCAGGAGGAGATGCCCCATAGCATTGAATGGACCCCGTAACTGGTATATTTCAGAAACAATCATGATCTTGTCTATTTCTCTGTGAGACACAAAAGAGACAAGTTTCTGCTTTACAATAGTACATCCAGTTTCATCTCTACTATATTGTTTACATAGCAGGTTTTCATGTTTATGACAGCATTCTACATTAGTGCATGTGTTTGTCTTTTCCCAGTATGTATATATGTGCTGTTCTCTAGCAATCACTGCTCTAACCACTAAACAACTCTTTCTTTCCAGAACTGGGGCTGGAACCCAGTCTGGCCCTCCAACTTTCTGTTACTGTCTAATAACCAGCAGTGTAACCCATTGGGCCACTGTGTTTCAATCCCCTTCTACTAGCTGGGCCACATATAGGACAGTTACTACTCTTTTAGCTCAAATGGTAGAGGTCCATGCTAGGACTTAAGGGTCTATGATTCCAGCTGTACTCTTGACCTATGTAAGGAGTGCTTATAATTGCACATAATGGAATTTGTTGCTCCAATTTTCTTGTATTAACTGATTTATTCAATTAGCACAATGAGAAAATGTTTAGCAACATGGTTTATTGTTAAAAACCATTATAATCTCTTATGCATCGTGCAATGTGTAGTTTGATTGTTTGTCATACATTTTGGTTGCTTGTGACACACCCTGGAATGTTTGGAGTTTGAGAGGTATGCCACAATTAGTCCCATCAATTTCATTTTGCAGGACTGGGGCCCAATTTATGATCCTATTGCTACAATAAAAGTTAGTAGAATAACCACCGAATTCTACAACAAACCACAGTGGGTGAAAAAAACCAGAAAATCCTTGCCTACAAAATATTCTGTTTGTGATAAAGTGAGTGAGAGCTCCAGCTCTCCTATATAAGCACACTCATTAAAATGTCAAGCAATTATAGCTGAAAAATATACTTATAGCTTTTAGGCATATCAAATCAAAAATACATATTAGCCTTGATTTACTTTCCACATTTCCAAAATGGAATGACTATTCATAATATGAAATAGTAGAAAGCAAAGAAAATGATCTACTGAACTGCAAGGACACTACCAACTTGTTTACCATACACTTGGAGTGAGATCCTCATCCTTCTCGACACTTTACACCGAGCAAAAGGCTGGAGTGGTATAAAATAGCTCTAAAAAGCTCCAGATCCAGCCATGGGGGATTCACCTGATCACAGGCACTACAGAGGATAGGTGTAAGATGCCTTCTGAGGATTGTTTCACAAGCCCTGGTACAAGGGGCAGGAGGGACATGTCAGGGTGAAGAATATTGCACTATGGAAACTGAGCAGCGCCGCTCCCCCGGACACACACAGGGCAGCCATGCGGAGACTGTCATCACACAGACAAGATGCCAGTGCTTTCTAAATTATATTGGGAGCAGCTCTGGCCCCTGGAACAGCATGAGATTAGGTAAGGGCACAAAGGTAAGTTTAAGCCACCTTTGCCTCCACTCTTCCTGGGCTTCAAGTTCTGTGCTGCACCTCCTGTGTTTCAGTTCCAGAAGAGACTGCAAGGTCCACCACAAAAGAAGCCACTGAGGAGGGGAAAAGAACTGATGGTGCATTTTCTAAAAATATCCAGTTACAAGATCACACTGGCAACTTGGAGAAGAAAATAAATTAACTGCATGCATACGACGAAGTGAGTATTAGCCCACGAAAGCTTATGCTTCAATACTTTTCTTAGTCTTTAAGGTGCCACAGCACTCTTTGTCACTTCTGCAGATCCGGACTAACACGGCTACCCTTCTGATTCTTAGTAATCCAGCAACTCTGGAAAAGCCTTAGATTTCTGAGAATCTCAGGTTTATAAGGGCAAGGACCCCATAGGTTTCGTCCACAAGGTCCTACCCTTAATTATAAAATCTTAACTACTACATGTGCTCTCTGTATTGCCAAAGATTGAAACTGAAAGAGATATTTCAATCTGAAAAAGAAAAAAAATAGAGATAGACATGGTTGAGAAAGCACATTCCATTAATTTCAGGTTTCATCATTTCATTGAAAGTGCCACAATCTTGGGAGGTATAAAAATAAAACAAGACATAAAATAAAACAACTTTCCTTTACTTTTATTCTGAATAGACACTTTCTTTCAGCAAATCACACCAGAAAACATTCTTTTTTTCCCATCCATGTGAAAAAGGATTTCTTCCACACTCTGGCTAAAAATTCTTCTTCAATTACCCTGACACAAAAGGAAATATATTTTCCTTCTGTTCCTGTGTGCGACATCCACAGGCTTTAATGGATAAGATTAAAGCAATAATCCCTTTGTGCAGAAATTAGAGAAGGAAAAGACCCATTAAGCTATATCTCTAGTTCATCCCCCTGCAATTAAGGGATAATCCCGACTGTTTTTCTTAGAGTGGTTTCCTCTAGTCTTCTTTTAAAATAGCTCAAGGGATGAGGTTTATATCACTTCCAAGAAGGTTTATCCAAATTATACAAGTATATGTTTGGTAATTGAACCTGCGGAATAGCACTGAGACTGTGGTTTGGGTATAGTTCTGTTGAGTGTCCATACAGAAAACTCTAGTCAAATGCTGCAGTGGTGCAGCCCTCTGCATAGCTATCCCACCGTTCCAGGTACAGCTTCCCTAAAGAAGTTGCTTTGGAGAGATTTGCAAAGGCCTTCAAGAAGCCCAATGTAATTCTGTGCAAAGAGGTCAAACACCTAGAGCTCCTTGGAAGAGCACTCCAGAATCATGATCAGGAAACTTTTCTTCCTGATTTACTGTGAAAGAGCTGGAGATGAAACTTGGTACTAACCTCTCTCTCAAAAACAGGCTTAACCCAATGCCCACTAAAGTCAATCAATCTTCTTGTTGTTATTTTATTGGCTCCAATGAGTGTAGGATCAGGTAGAACATCAATTGGCATAAGTGCCAAATTACTGCTTGACTGGATGTTGGAAAGCATAGCTTTTGTACAGTTATTTTATCCGGTTATATTAATAACCCACTATTGGGGAACAATTAAATACCTAGGCCCAAAAATAGAATAAAGTACTTCAAAATGCAACAAGCAAAACTTCTAACAAAGTTTCTTTAATAATGTACAAGCATGATACTAGACTTTGAGTAAATGCATGACTCAGTTCCCCACCTTGCAGTGGGTTGGGTTTTAGCTATTAACCTCAATATTTAAGCATAAATGACCTAGAGACCATTTTCTGTATAATGTGAAGGTGAAAGAAGCAGCATGAAATGAGAACAGGCCTTGAAGGAGAACTGTTTACATGCTAGTCAGACTCACTGTCTCATTTTCATATGGGACCATTAAGCATCTAGAGACTGGAGATGAAGGCAGAGATGTAGGCTTCAGAACCTGGACACAGTCTAAGACCAAAACGGAGAACCAAAAGAAGCCTGGAACTGGGAGATCATGTGCTATGTTGTATGACACGATTTGCCTCCACATCACCCACCCCCAATCTTCACTTCACCCGTTAAAGTTTGCTAAAGTTATATCCCAAGTTCAAAGGAACATAATACCAAGAGATTATAAAAAAAAAAATTCTTGCTCAAGGAATCTATTTCCAATAAATAACAGAAACAACCCAAAGTAAATGTATACTCCCAACCTGCCTTTTGTCAGCAGGAAAGAGACACTGAGCAAGCACTGTCCTTACCTTTGTGGGGAACAGGGCGCTCCACTAATACAGCAAAGGGGAACTTCCTATAAGGACTTAGATATGTATATAATCTTCTGGCCCTAACCCTGCAGTGCTCTCTGCATACATGGACTCCTGTGTTCTCTCTAATCCTCATTGATTTGGACACTCAGTAACAGACTTAAAAGTGGCCATTCTTCAATGAAAAAACTTCAAAAACAAACTTCAGTGATAAACTGGAAAACTTGACACCATCAAATTAGGCCAGAATAAAGACTGGGAGTGGCTGGGTCACTACAAAAAATAATTTTCCCTCTGTTGCTATTCACTCCTTCTTGTCAACTGTTGGGAATGGGCCACATCTACCCTAACTGAATTGGCCTCATTAACACTGATCCCCCACTTGGTAAGGCAACTCCCATCTTTTCAGGTGCTGTGTATTTAAACCTGCTTCCTGTATTTTCCACTCCATGCAGCTGATGAAGTGGGTTATATCCCATGAAAGCTTATGCTCAAATAAACTTGTTAGTCTCTAAGACAGGGATTTCAAACTCAAATCACCACGAGGGCCACAGGAGGACTAGTACATTGGCCCAAGGGCCGCATCACTGACACCTTTACATATAAAGGTACAAAAGCCTCCCGCCCTGCATCCCTTGGCCCCACTCTCACTCCACCCCTTCCATGAGACCCCAACCCAACCCTGCCTCTTCCCATCCCTTCCCTGCCCCCATTCCAAACTCTTCCCTAAATCCCCGCCCCAACTCCACCTCTTCTCCACCTCCTCCCCTGAGCGCGTGGCTTCCCGATCCTCCCCCTCTGTCCTGGAAAGTGCTAGGCACCACCAGAGAAGTGGGGGCACAGTGTGCTTGGGGGAAGGGGGAGCAGCAGGTGAGGGGAGCTTGGCAGATGCAGGAAATAACTTCCAGGGATGGGGAGGCACGGGGACCTTGGTGGGCCATAGCAAATAACTGCGTGGGCTGCATGCAGCCCTCAGGCCTTGTGTTTGAGACCCCTGCTTTAAGGGACTCCTCGTTGTTTTTACTGATTTCAGTGGCATTCCCCAGACAGAGCTCAGAGCTCCTGATATTTTATGTTGACATTTGCATTTACTTCTAGCACATTTTAATGGGTGAAGGTAAGATCTGGTGGGTGGTATAAACTGGCAGGACAGAGAGAAGATGATGAAGATTTGTAAGGGTGTAGGGAAAATGACCTAGATCCCTTTATTGTTCATTTCCAGAGATTCCCATCAACAACCCCTTTCAAAGGACATATTTGCAGGGATGACAAAAACCACACAATCAAAGGAAAAAGGCAATGCCCACTATGAATAAACACGGGTAGCAAATGGTGATCAGACTTCTGAAAAGCCCTATGTTTTAAAGTGCCTAAGATTTACAGAATGGATGGAGTATCTTTCTCTAAGAAATGTTTCTTGTTTTTCTTCATATGGTTTAGCTGCACCTTCATAGGCAGTCTCCTTTTATCTCTGTATTACAAAAGGCTCCCTAAGATATTAAAAAATCCTGTGAAAAATGTAAACACAAACGCTTCTAGAAAGCTGTCTCAATCTCTGTAAGACAAATCTCCACCTTAAACCTAGCCTGTTCTGTGACAAATGATTGACTGCCACTCCATTTTAGTATTCTTTTATCTTGTATTTTCACCATGGATATGCTCCTATATTGCAAATCTTTTGGACAACGGAAGCTATTTTTTGTTTCACCTGAAAATCATTTAAACCCTTGAGAACTGCCTGTCCCATATATGTGAACACATTTTATATAATAGTTGTATTACAGTACTGCCTGAAGACTTCATCCATGACTGGAGTTACACTGTGCTAGGCACTGTACTTATATAGTAATAGATATTCCCTGCCACAAAGAGCTGACAATCCAAATAAACAAGATAAACTTTTGGAGAGAGGGAAGTATACTATCTCCATTTTATAGATGGGGAAAATGAGGAAAGGAGAGGGTTTTTTAAAAAATCTAATTGGTCCAAAGTCACCTAGGAACTTTGTGAAAGAGCTGCAACTCAACCCAGATCTACTGCAACCCAGTCCAGGGCTTTAACCAGAAAACCGTCTTGTTTCCTCTTCACTGTTTTTAACTGAAATTAATGGACATTTGTACGCCACTGTAGTGGGGCAGTTGCCCCACTCCAGCCGAAAGTGGGTTAAAACAGCCCTGGAAAGGGCTGTGGCTGGGGGCAAGCAGCTCCCAGGCTGATTAGGGAAAAGCTGGGTTGATTGGGAGGCAGGCTCTGCTGGGGGCCATGCCCCAAACAGATCCAGCTGGCCATATAAAGGCCAGGGAAGCCAGGAGCTGAAACAGAGACAGTCTCCTCTGGCTACTGAGGCAGTAGGCCAAACCCTCCTTGCTGGTGATGAACAGCAATTACACTGTAGTCTGCCCCAGTGGATGGAGGTAAGTGGTGACTAGCAGTTGCCTAGACTGAGGCAAGGTGAGGATAGGGGATGTGGATTTCCTGGGGAGTGGAGACCCTGAGACTGTGGGGGTACTCCAGGGGTGCAGCACCCTAGGGAAGAGGGCACCGGTGTCCAGGAGGGACAGGGAGCCAGTGGCAAGTGGGACTTCGGCCTGCAGAGGGCATTCCAGAGCTGCAAGAGCTGATTCCCTGGAAGAACAGCAGGAGGCGCCGCAGGGGTGAGTTCCCGCTCTGCTATAGCCCTATATCATTGAAACTCTGCCACAGCCAGTCCCAAGATCGGCTGAAAAAGGGGGAGGGTTGCCATCAGGCTGGCTGATGGCCATAAAACTTTGCCAAAGAAATCCATCCATCCACTCCACATAGGTGGGACTAAGACTAGAAGAAGAAGGAGATACTACACATTATTTTCCAAAGTCCTGTTCTAAGCAGAAATTTTCTTGGTAATAATAACTTTTTCTAGGTTTGTAAAAAAAAGGTTTGTAAGAACTAATTTGAGCAGAATTTTCTTAGCTCCATTAAATGCCCCCTCTCTTTTTTTAATCTAAAGTTGGGATGTGGAAAAGGGAAAGATAATATTATTTAATGTCTTATCCCATTCCACTATGCAACAAATGGCAGAAATTATATATTGTTTAACTTATTTCCTTTTCTAACTAATATATTTGTCTGTAAAACAAACAAACACCGCAAAACCAACAAGAAAACCAGAAGGGAGTTGTGAATAAAATAGCCCTCCTGAATGTTTTCCAGATACTGTGTAATCCACACAAATTTGTGTAAACATTAGCCCAAAAGCCCATCAAGCCTCAAAAACAAACAACCTTGTACACTTTCCAGTTTATGTAAGAGTTCTTTAATTAAGGTCAGACTGTTTCCAGGTGGTGGGAAATTATTCCTTGAAGGAAACAATAACTCTTCAGAAGTCTAGCAGCATACTGGAGTGGGGGAAAGATACTGGCAAATCTAACATCCCGGGTTGTGCTAACTTTTATGTTTTATATTGTGCTATCATCCATGAGTCTATTCAGATGGAATACAATAGCAAACCTTTAAAGTCTCCACTGGGAAATGTAAAGTAATTTTAAAATAAGAGAACAAAAATCTAATATCAGCTCTTGGAGCTTACTGTTTAGGGTCTTTGAAAATTATATGCACATTAAATGTGTTGGTCTAGTGATATTAAACTAATATTTCATTTTTATTTTACAGTCCATGTTTTTGAAAAGCTTTATGAACTCTCAATAGCATTTCAAAGACTTGTTTCTTAGCAGGGTAACTCATGGTGTCTCTTTACTACAAACAAACGGACAGTTTTTGGTAATCTATTTCTAACAGTATTTTTCTGTATACTATGAGGAAAATATAACTGAAAGAGACACTGTTTGGTTAGGTCTTCACTGTGATGCCTGTGATTGCTGCTACTAATTGGCCATGAATTGCACTGGTAGTACGTCTGTGCTAAAACATCCCATTGTAAGTTATTTTCTCATCTTTCCCATCTCCCACCTACATGTTAGTCTCATTTATCTGTTACCTCTTGTCATTTTAGACTGCAAGTACTTTGGGGCAGGGACCATCATTTCATATATTTATATAGTGCATAATGAGGCCTCAACCCAGTTGAGGTCTCCAGGTATTATCACAATGTTACTGCTAATAATAATAGACTAGGGGCCTGCAAAACTTCTTCAGAATGAAAAGAAATATCCTTTAGAGCAAAGTACATGTTTTCCTTTCTGCTTTCTTGGTGGGACCATGTTAGCGGATATTTCATTTCAGTAGGGTTTGGCCATTTTCATAACAAGGTCACTCTGGTGCATAATCTAACAGAGGTGTAACATTTCTTTGCAGTATATAAAAGGCATCATTTAACACTTGGGAGTCATATCTTACTGAGAACAGAAAGGAGTATAAAGTCTGGCAAGTCAAGTGTAGAAGTATAATTATGTCAGGCCAAAAAAGAATTTGAAGAATAACTAGAAAAAGACACGAATCCGAGAGGTAGCTGTGTTAGTCTGGAATTGCATAAGTGACAAAGAGTCTAGCATGCATCCGACAAAGTGGGTATTAGCCCACGAAAGCTTATGCTCTAATACTTTAGTTAGTCTTTAAGGTGCCACAGGACTCTTTGTAACTTCAGTAAAGAAGAAAATTATTAGATACATAGGTAAACATGATATTTTGGGGAAGAGTCATGAATGTTTGTGTAAAGGGAAATCATGCCTCATCAATCTACTAGAATTCTTTGAGAGTGTCAACAATCGTGGCCAAGTGTAATCCAGTGGTTATAGTATACTTGGAATTTCAGAAAGCCTTTGACAAGGTTCCACACCAAAAGCCGTAAACCAAATTAAATTGTCATGTCAAGAGAAAAGTTCCTTTCATGGATCAGTAAGTAGTTAAAAGATAAGAAACAAAGGGTAGGACTAAATGGTCAGCTCTTACAATGGAAAAAGGTAAACAGCAGGGTACTCCAAGGATCTGTACTGGGACCAATACAATTCAACATATTTATATATGATCTGGAAAAGTGGGTAAATGATGAGGTGGCAAAGTCTTCAGACAATACAAAATTACTCAAGATAGTTAAGTCCAAAGCTGACTGCAAAGATTTACAAAGGGATCTCACAAAACTGGGTGACTGGGCAACAAAATAGCAATGAAATTCAATGCTGATAAATGCAAAGTAATATGCATTGAAAAACATAATCTCAACTATACATACATTAACTGTTACCACTCAGGAGATCTTGGAGTCATTTTGAAGAGTTCTCTGAAAACATCCACTCAAATGTGCATTGGCAGTCAAAAAAGCTAACTGTTAGGAACCATGAGGCAAGGGACCGAAAATATCAAGATGCCACTATACAACTACATGGTACACCCACATTTTGAATACTGCATGCAGTTCTGGTTGCCCTATCTCTCTCTCACACACAAAAAAAGCTATATTAGACTTGGAAAAGGTACAGAGAAGAGCAACAAAAATTATTAGGGGTATGGAGCAGCTTCCATATGAAGAGGGATTAAAAAGCCTGTGACTGTTCAGATTAGAAAAGAGACAACAAGAGGAATATAGAGGTTTATAACATCATGAATGTTGTGGAGAAAGTGAATATGCAAATGTTGTTTACTCTTTCACATAACACAAGAACCAAGAGTCACCCAAATTAATAGACAGCAGGTTTAACACAAACATAAGGAAGCATTTCTTTACACAACGTGCAGTCAATCAGTGGAATTCATTGCCAGGAGATGTTGTGAAAACAAGAAGTATAACTGGGTTAAAAAAATAACTAGCTAAGTTCATGGAGCATTGATCCATCAAAGAACCAAAATGGCCATGCTCTGGGTGTCCCTAAACTTCTAACTTCCAGAAGCTGGGACTAGATGACAAGATGAACCATTTGGTTCTGTTCATTCCCTTTGAAGCATCTGGCACCAGCTACTATAAGAGATAGGATACTGGTCTTCATGGATTGGTCTGACCCCGTATGGCCATTCTTATGTTCTTATAAAATATATTCCTTGGACTGTAAAAACAGGAAATGGGTAGAACGGTTGGAAAACAGAATTTCCATTCCCTGGGAAACTGACATTCTCAAATTTATCTTTGTTCTGAATCAGAATGAAAAGTCAAAATGTCAAAACTTTTTGTGCAACAGGAAGTCTAAACCATTTGATTTGGAGTCATTTATATTAACATGTTTTGAATGAAGAAAAGGAGTACTTGTGGCACCTAAGAGGCTATTTAGAATTGGTATGGCAACTTCCACCTTTTCATGCTGTGTGTGTGTCTGTATATATATATATTTCCCTACTTTGTGTTCCATTCTATGCATATGATGAAATGGGCTATTGCCTATGAAAGCTTATGCTTAAATAAATTTGTTAGTCTCTAAGGTACTACAACTATTCCTGTTCTTTTTGCGGATGCAGACTAACACAGCTGCTACTCTGAAACATGTTTTGAATGGACATTTCAGGTATTGGATATAATATTAGATATAATATATCTGCATCTAATTTAGTAAATTAATAATTTAATAAAGTCTAAAGTCAAAAGAATGTTTTTGCCTTATCAAAGCAAAATGAGAGTCAAAATGACTTATTTTAACCTGTGAAAATGTCATTGAAATCTACATCGTCCCATGAAATTCTTCAATTTTGACAAAAGTGCATTTTGCAGTGGAAAATTTTTGACCAGCTATAGAAATGGGATCTTGTGGTGAATAAGAGTCTTTCCATTTAATTCCATGAACTTTGGATCAGTTCCCATGATCTCTTCCCTCAAGTATGTGGGGTGGGGGGAGGAAATGTTAGACTTGCTCTGAAGAGTTTTGTGATTCTGCATGTATTTAGAATGCCACATTTTGATTTGTGTTGATATGTTTGGCAGGGGATTGTTAGACAGATTTCAAGTGACATCCTTTCTCTGTTGCTGTGGTATTATAGAGAAGTGTTGACTGAGCCAATATGTAATGAAATGTTCTTGTGGTCCCCTTCAGATTTTTGTAAGATGTAAGCTTTCATTAAGAGAAGTGACTTGTGTTCATAGTTGTGGAGGTGATCAAGTCCTGTCCAGGTCTTCATTGAGAGAGAGACAGAACCAAGTTTCACCATCCCTGGTGTAACAATCCAATAGAATTGCACATGGAATGGACTTGACTGATTTGGTCTAAGGGAAAGGTGCATGACTCCCATTCATGGACATAGGTGCAAACTTTGAAGTCTAACAATGACAGACTATTTCAGACACCATTCCTAATGTGGAAATCCAGAAATAAGATATGTGAACAAATGGGTGTGAACAAAAATGCAACACAACTCATGCCCAGGATCAGATTAAGAAAAAAATGGTTGTAATCTAGGTAAATTTTGCCTACCGTTCCAACATTTGCTCATTATCCAACCGTAGCTGGATGTTTCTGCTAAAGTGATCAGCCCAGATGGTGAGAGCACTTCCAGAGATGTTACAGCTTCAAAGAGAAGGTCACAAGATTTCAGACACAAACTACTTCTCTAGTCAGCTGCTTCAGTGGAACCAGAGATTCATGCACCTGTGATTTGGAAGATAAAGGCAAAGGAGTTACAGTGCCCTGCCTCTGACAATCAGGCCATTTTTTATTCAGGTGCCTATGTGTAGTAGTCTAAGTTTAGGCCAACATTTTCAACCCTGCATGCTTAAGATTCATACTGTCTGATTTTTTATTTTAAAGCACTGTGTTTATTTTAAAGCACATCATCTGTTTAGCACATTATGTGATTTCTATGTTCTCAATGGTTTAATAATAAATGATGGAGAAACCTACAAGTCCGTTTAATTATTTATTTTTCTTTTTTGGATTTGTTTGCATTCACGTTATTAAATGTTGTGCTATTGCTTACCGAGTCTACGCTGTGCCTTCTTACATTGATTAGACAGTCTGTGTACATAAGAGCAAGTGCCATTAACCAGCTCCTGGTTGGCACTCACTATTTCAGAGGAGAGCTCACTTTTATTGCTCTATTAGATGGCAAATACTTCAACCACCTTCTCTCTACAGGAGTGAAAGCAACTGAGAGCGGTGCATCCCTGATAGGTTTTATTCTGGTATCATTCTCTTGTATGAGTTTTAATGTCTCATTGGCTAAGTCAGTGGACAACTAGTGAACTTGTTCCCTTTCATCTCTGCCAGTTGACTGAGTGAGGGTTTAACACAGATCTAAGGTAAGTTGTCCTATGTCTCCCATTGGGACTAAGACTTCCTAAATCACTTTTTACCTTGCAACATTTTATCTTTGGACAGAGGCAATCTTTCCAATAACCAGGACTCAGATATTAGGGGCTTCCAGGTAAACAGCAACATCCTTCAATTTCATACAGAAATCAAATGAGGAAGATAGAGCTAGTCTTCTGAAAACTCTGAGGATCTACACAGCTGTGAAATCAAAGACCACAGAATTCTTCAAATCATTGAGATTTCAGCAGTTTCTAACAACTTATTCAGATTGGCAAGCCATGAGGCTATTTTTGAAAAACAATAGTTGTGTGGATAAATAATTAATGGCACATTGGGAACTCTACTGCAGTTAAACATTTAAGGCTCCATTTTGACTTAAGCCAAAGTCAAAGATAAGGTCTAGAAAGACACTTTCCTTATGGAAGAGCCTCGAGTACCTTTGTACTCCTCAGTCTGCTTTTGCCTGCCAGCCATTGCAGTCCCCTGGGGTAGTCTAATGGCACTGGGGGCACCTGATCTTCACAGTTTTAGCACAGAGTGCCAGCACAGGGCCTGATGCAGATGTGAAAGAGAAAGATCTGCACAAAGAGCCCTCTTCCTTGCTCACCAGTTCCCACAGAGGAAGACAATCTGGCCCTCAAGCTGTAATTTAAAGGATGCAAAGCAGGAAACAAGCTCATATCCTGTGTGGCTAACATTTGGTATATTATCAGGAGGTTCATAATATAGGTCTTTTTTTCTTAAAGCCCCAGTTCCTGGAGGAATGGGGCTAGGTGAGAAGTTCAGCTTCTTTTTTTCTTTTTCTTTAAAAAGTACATTTCCAGGTTGCCTGCTGAGATGCAAAGAAAATCTTGAAAACTTGACCTGAGCGCATTCTAAAGAAACCAGAAGGCGAATAAAAAGAACCTCCAAATTTTAAAGAAAGAAACACCACTCTGTGGTTTTTTAAGCCAGTCTTGACTTTTTGGGGCCTGGCATGTATTTGTTTGAACCCTTGCACTATTGCCACCTCTGCATATCTGGACTTTGGATTTTAGTAACCTAATCTATATGAGTAAGAGGCTCACAGGTATGGATTTTGTCCTGCATAGTACCCTACCAAATAAGCTGTATGGTAGGCTAAAGTAGCAGTTAAATTATTATTAGTATTACTTATTGGTGTGGTGGTAATAGCAGAGACTACAATCAATGACCACGGCCCCCCATTGTCCTTGGCCCTGTGTGCACACATAACAAAAAATGATTCTTGCCCCAAAGGACTTGCCATCTAAATGGCAAGTCTATCCACTGCATTTGAGGTTAGGTGCTATCATACAGATACCGAAAGACAATGAAAATCATAAAAAAAATCCCAGCCACTGTTTGTTGACAGCAGTGTGGTAGGAATGAGGAGCTCAGTGAATATTTAGGATTTTCTCCTGAAAAACAAATAATGGGAAAATGTCTAGTAAAGTCACTACCAAGCAGATCAAGGTGCAGCTTACCCTACGCAAACTGGGGATAGGAACAAATCTTAATTATTGTACTGTATTAATATTAATTAGTTGAGTACCAACACAGCACTAGGTCCTTGAAAAAATGCAGAACAGAGCTTCCCAACTTGGCAGCTAGACACACGACTATGCCAGGGTGGGCAGAAGGCACAGGAGAAATGCAGAGGAGCAGGAGAACGTGTTCACCTCCTATTTTAAAAAAACATACTTGGCAGTCACACATCTACCTGGCTATTTCTACAGCTGTCTGCGCAGAGAGGCACTGGAACTAGGGGTGCTGGGACGTGCTGTAGCATCCCCTGACTTGAAGTAGTTTCCATTATATCTAGCGTTTACAGTTTGGTTCAATAGCTCTCAGCACCCCGACTGTAAAATCTGTATCCTGACTGTGCAGGTTCATTTCAGGGCAGGGATATGATAGAGCTAAGGATAACTATGGCTAGGCTCACATTGGCTAGGAAAGAACAGCACCTCCTAGTGGCTGAGGTAGGCAAAAGACTGCTGGCTGCTGTTTTCTGTGATGACCCCAAGTGTGTGCACTGCCTAGATCAGGGATGGCAACCTGAGCCTGAGAAGGAGCCAGGATTTACCAAAGAGCCACAGTACTATGTCAGCAGCTCCCCCATCAGTTCCTCCCTCCTCCCCACCCACTCCCAGCACCTCCCACCCACCAGCTGTCCCTCCTCCTCCATCCCCGCACCTCCTGATCAACTGTTTTGTGGCATGCAGGAGGCTGTGGGGGGAAGGGGAGCGGAGCAAGGGCTGGCAGGCTCAGGGGAGGGGGCAGGAAGGGGTAGATTGGGGGCAGGGCTTGTGGCAGAGCCAGGGGTTGAGCAGTGAGAACCGCCCCTCCCCCCAGCACACTGAAAAGTTGGTGCCTGTAGCTCCAGCCCTGGAGTCGGTGCCTATACTGTACAAGGAGCCTCATATTAACTTCTGAAGAGCCGCATTTGGCTCTGCATTTAGATAACCAGGGGCTAGATGAGGTCAAAGCTCCTGCCAGGTGATTCAGTGAGTCTTCCTTCCAAGCAATATAACTCCTGTCTTAGCTGGCTGAGCTTGAGCAGGCTGTTTTCTTTCTTGTACTTATCTCTCTCAGGGACTGGATGTCTGAATGATGATACTGTCTGTGTCTGATGAGAATGGGAAGCAGAATTAGCATGGTTAAGAACGAAGGCTATTGCTTCTCACTGTCTCCCCTAGCGGTTTAACATATAAATTGAATCATATCCAGGCAGCCTCAGCAGCAGAAGACCTTAAAGCAGCAGCTTGTATCTGAGAAGAAGCAGAAGTGGAATCTGTAGGGATAGCAGCAGGAGTCAATTCTGTGCTGTTTCTTTGGTAGATGTTACACAAGGTGGATTTTGTGAAGATTCCTTGCAGCAAGTCTAAAGTACCTGTTTCCCTACATTCATATTTGCAGTCACTGCTAAAGTATTTATTATAGTCTGACGAAAGCTGCTAGCTGTAGATACTGACATAACCATATTTCAGAAAGTGATGATTAATTAGCATGCAGCAAATTGAGAAGTGGCCTAGAAAAGATGTGATTTTAGTGATAAAAGCTATTAAACCGAATAATGCCTTTTTAAGAATAGCAGACTAGCTTCATGTAGAGTTATATAAAAAACAGATTTATATTTTATTAATAAATAGTGCTAACTGAAAACTTATTTGCTTTAAAAGAGACAACACATTTTCAAAATAAGCACAAGGGGACAAAGTTAGGTCAATATTTTCTAACTTTTTAGTTCCGATTTTTCATTCTTTACAATCTATTAATTTGTATAGATATTATCTAAATACTATATATGCCTACCAGACATAGATATATAAGCATGCAAGAACCTAGAGATACACACTCATACATAGTATATGCGCATTTTGAAGAATACAAGTTGTGTCCTAACAATGTAATTTGGACCTTTTGAAAAACAGAGAATGTGTATATCCATTTCAGTGCATATGTTTTTAACGTGACGACTAATTTTTGTTCTAAATTTCCCAAAATTAAATCAATTTTCTTTAATTCTTAATTCTAGCCTTTAGTTCGGATGGGCAAAATGATTCAGCTAAGAAGCCCCATTCAAACTTCATAATGCAATTGTACATTTTGGATGAAGCAGAATAGTTGATCATTTTCTTGCCTTTTCATTTTCATGCACTTCCGTATATCCTGGCTTCAGCCTAGACTGGAACGAGCATACTAAAATGCTTTGTGAGAGGCTCTCAGGATATATCAGAAGTGGCTTGAAGCAGGAAACACTGGGAAAATGTGCTGTCTGGAGATTTCCAGCCCAGCTCCTCAGACCTAAAGTTCATATACACAACTCAGTTTATTATTTGAACTTTCAGTCTGTCTCTGAACTGAATCAAACTTCTCAATCTTTTGAGATTCGGCCATCATTATTCCTTGTCATTGAATAACCCCCTTTGCTGCCCCTAGCATTACAAAAGTTGTTCACCTCTAAGTTCTATTTGTTTTTATAAAGCATGTTTCCTTGAAGAGTTCCTAGTATTAACTGTGTATAGTGTTTTCTTCCTCAGATCCTTTTAGTTTTGACCTTAAAACTTAAGGCTCATCTATTTGTTTTTAATCTTTCAGGCAACAGCAGCTGGAACATCCTCCCTCCCTTTCCTCAAGAATTTTTGTAGCTGTGTGGCTTTGATCTTTTTTGTGATTGTTATAAGATCAGGGTCAGGCAAACATCAAACGATCTACTGTAGCTCAAGGGTTTGAAACAGAGCTAAATCAAACTTTGTTTTTAAACACACGGATTGCTTAATGCTTTTTGTTGTTGCTGTGTGTGCTACTGCATCCATTCATCTACTCATGGAAAATGTTATTGAAAACCAGTCAATACTTAAAGATGTAGTAGACCCAGCATAAAGAATCGAAGGTCATATCACTTCCCACATCAGAGTCCACATCAGAGTGGGGTGTCTTGCTCATTATGTACAGCAGTTGTGGTCCTGCTTAGCCTGCTGATTCATTGGGGAAGTCTCCAGAAGCACAGACCTTCTTAAAAGAGTCCATCAACAGCTCACTCAGTACCTAGATGTGCATGTTCCACTCAGCAAGGTGCCCATGCATGTAGAGTCTCAGGGTAGAATATGGCTGCCACTACTGATGCTACCATTTCCCCCATACTCATTCTACAAGTATCATCCATGCATCACCAGAAATGTATGAGCCAGATGCTCCTGTCCTGGCTTCAAGGAGAGCTTGTAAATACATGGGCCCTGCTAGTGAGGGCATCATCCTGGAAAGTCACCGTGCAACAGGCTAAGAAGCAGAGGAATTGACCCTCCCCCACCTCTTTCACTTTTGAGTTCTATGGCTGGTAGAGTAACTCCTCACTTAATGTCCTCCCTCTTAACGTTATTTCAAAGTTATTTTGCTGCTATTATTAGGAAACATGCTTGTTTAAAGTTGTGCAATGCTCCCTTATAACGTCATTTGGCTGCCTGCTCTGTCCACGGCTTGTAAGATTCTGTGGAAGAGCAGCAATTTTACAAAGAAGCATTGCACAATTTCCTCTTTTCCGCCTCCTACCCTCCCTCCCAGCACTTCCCCCACAGCCAAACAACTGCATCTCCGCTCCTCTCCCTCCTTCCCAGAAAGTTCTAAGCACCACCAAATAGCTGTTGTGGAGGTGCGGTGTGCTCCAGAGAAGAGGTGGAGTGGGGACAGGAAGAGGTGGGCCTGGAGCATCCCCCGGCAAAGTCAGTGCCTGTTCTTCTGGGGGGAAGCTGATACTGCTGTTGTGCAAGGTGCTTCCTAGCATCTTTGCCTGCAAGAGGCTGCACCTGTGTGGGGTAAGCCAAGGGCACTTCCCAACCACAGTACAGTACTGTACAGTATATAATGCCTTTTATCCCCCCTCCCAAAATGTCCCTAACCTAACCCCCCTCATTTACAGTAATTTTTTGGGAAAATTGGATTTAACATCATTTCACTTAAAGTTGCATTTTTCAGGAACATGACTATAACGTTAAGAGAGGAGTTACTGTATTAACTCCCTGCTATGTACCCCCCACAACCTGAACTTCATTCAGATAAATTAACTTTTGTAACACACACTTTTCTATGGCCTCCTTGCATTCAGCCTTCCCCCACCCCCACTCCCAGTAAGTTTCCCACAAGCATCCTTTCCAGCATTAAGCTGCCACCACCAAGAAATCTGGATGAGAGCTTACTGTCTTGGCATGCTATGGATTAGCTGGACTTTGCAGCATCCAAAGTTACCTAGACTTTCCCCACTTGCTTTGCAAACCTCAGTTGGCCTCCTCGTCCAGTGAACATGCCCGCATTACACAAATATTAGGAACATCAACCCCAGTGTGCAGAGCAGGCATGCATATGCTTAGATCACCCTTCTGAAAATTCTGCAGTCACCTGCCTGCCACTCACATACTAATTAAAACCCACTCTGCCTATTTAGGAATATGACATGCTTCAAAAGTTGCATTCTACTGCCATGCAATTAGTCATTGTGTCTGATGTATACACAGCTGCTTTAATTCCACTCTTCCACAAGCTTTAAACTGCCTTTGATGACAGAGAGGGAGAATGAGAGTTGCCTATATTGCATGAGAACAGAAGTTTCTGAATAAAGTACTGCTAAACTTTTAATGACTTGCTAGGTAGCTTATCGATTCAAAAATAGATGTGCACTGAGCAAGGAAAAACAAATACCATCTACTGTACTATCCATGTTATATGCTGTTTGTCTGCCTAGATTCTGCAGGATTTAGAGCTTTCAAAACATCTTAAACATATGTATTATACAAAAAAACAAAGAGTCCATCCCTCAAAACTGGGCCTAAGAGGGTTTTAAGACCTTGTGTTAACCCACTGCAAAGGGTGATTTTCACCCTAGTATTTGTAATGTGCTTTAAGTTTCTTGTGTAGAAGGTGATGAAGAAATAGAAAGTTGTATTATCCATTAATTTCATATGACAAGTTAAAATAATAAAATAAGGATATTTATATTTTGACTAGTTGTTATATTTACATTAATTGTGAAAACCGTATGTTCTATATTTGTTTGTTTTTTCTGGCTTTTTCTTAACTACCAATGGACTCTTAGACTTATTACAAACACAAATAGATGATATCTGTTTGTACATTGACCATGAATTTTTGACCCTAGAACATTAGGCTGTGTAATTAAAACTGGTCCTGTAAGTACCTTTTCTTACTTTGCCTTTGTTGTTAGAGTTTCTTGAAAAATGGAATTTCCATTCTTCAGGAAATTCTGAGATTTATAAATCTAGTTTCATCACAAACTGCACTGAAAAGTTAGAGTCTTGGAATTTTTCACCAAATGAAATACTCTGAAAATATTTCATTTCAACTTCATCTAAACATTTAGATTTGATAAGGTCAAAACTTTACATTTTGACTGTATCCCATTAACCAACAGAATAGAATTCAAAATGTTTTGAGAATTACCTGCACAAAAATGACAAATTCATCCCCTTCCTGTAAAATGTTTCAGTGTGATTGAATCAGTATTTTCCAAGAGTAAACTGTTCCACTGGAAAATGAACAACCAGCTCTAACTGTTATGTTCTTTAAGATACTTTCTGTGCTTCCTTGATTGCACTCAAAAATCCTATGACTGAAAAAAAAATATTTAACATATAGGCAAGTGAATGTGTGTGTGAGAGAGTGAGTGAGAGAGAGAAGGAGAAGAATCACCTTATGGCATTTGCTCCTCCCTTCTCCTCAGCAAAGATATTGTCTCACCCTCTCCCCCCACCTGCCTATTCCTGAAAATCCCCCCAAATTTACTCTTATGTTCATAGCATACACACACAGCAGTTAGAATATCTGATGTTTCATTATCCTTCTGGAAGATAACTACTTATAGTCTTAGAATCCAGAACAACAAACACACAGTCACCAAATACAGAGAGACAAAGCAGGCTGCTCCCTGAGGCAGAGAGGCACAATTAATACTCTCCCACATTCCTCTTCACTGCCTCTTTCCTGACAAACTCCGATTTTGTGCTTTCCTACAGAGCCCCCTCGTCTGCATTACCAGAAACTCCTTACAAATTAAAGTGACAGCTTACAATCACAATATAGTTTTCAAATACACCACATCTGCCTAGAGACAGGGTTATTCACAGGGAGTCTCTGGGGTTGTTTTGCCTCCTATCTCTGTGTGATTTCTCTCTAGCTTCCGAGGCTATGCAGACAGGGCTTTCCCAGCAGAGGAGCTTTCCTGGAACCTCTCAAACTGGGGATTCCAGAGCATGAAAGAGATTCTCCTCCAGAGTTAGTGAGTCTGACAGTATAAACTCCAGAGAAGACATCATGTGGGGTATGGTGAGGAATAATGTACAGCCCCCTGAACCTCCCATGAATATAGTGTAAACTTGAGTTAGACCCTGATCCTAACTCTCATGTTGCCAACTCATAATTTTGTCATGAGTGTCACAGTATTTGGTACTTTTCTGATAGCTCCAGCTCAGAGTTCTCTTGTCACGCTGTTTGGAGTAATTCATGAATGTGCGCACCAACCTCAGGGAGATTGTCAAAAGCAGGGCAGACACCCCAAACTGGTGGTATAGTTGATAATTAAATTTCACCAATTCAGTAACAAATGTGATGCCTGGCTGAGTGTAACAGTCTTACCATGGAGCCAAAGACAGTCTCCTTAGACCAGGGGTCAGCAACCTTTCAGAAGTGGTGTGCCAAGTCTTCATTTATTCACTCTAATTTAAGGTTTCGTGTGCCGGTAATACATTTTAATGTTTTTTTAGAAGGTCTCTTTCTATAAGTCTATATATTATATAACTAAACTATTGTCATATTGTAAAATAAGGTTTTCAAAATGTTTAAGAAGCCTCATTTAAAATTAAATTAAAATGCTGATTACACGCCGCTGGCCCATTCAGCCAGCTGCCAACCTAGGGTTTCGTTCACCTAGGCCAGCAGTGGGCTGAGTGGGGCTTGCAGCTGGGACCCCAGCTGGCAAGGGGCCAGCAGCCATAACCCCAGACCAGCAGTGGGCTGAGTGGCTTAGGGATCCAGCTGCCAGACCCGCTCAGCCTGCTGCCGGTCTGGGGTCCCTGCCCTGCCCACACAGAGTGGGTACCTACCTTCTCCCTGGTCCTGGCCCATTCTCTTCCTCTCTCTCTGCACTGCATTGAGGGTGAGAGTGCACTGAGCACAGAGCTGGGGGTGAAGGAGCAGGCTGGGGGTTGGGATGTACGGTCTGGCCAGGAGCTAGAATGAGGGAGGGGGCTCAGGGTTGGGGCAGGAGGTTTGGATGTGGAACCCTTACCTGGGCAGCTCCCATTTGGTGCGGTGGGTGCAGATGGGAATGGGGGGGGTGCAGGAGCTCCCATTTGATGCTCAGTGGGTGGGGATGTGGGGTGCAAGAGCCAGGATGTGGGGGTGCATTGGGGTGTGGGTGGGCTAGGTATGTGTGAGGTGCTAGAGTCAGGGCAGGGGGCTGGGTGTGTGTGAGGAGGGTGCAGGACTCAGGGCAGGGGCCTGGAGGGGGTGCAGGGGTGAAGAGCAGGGGCCTGTGGGGTGTGCTGGGCTGCAGGGCTCAGGGCAGAGGGCTGAGTGTGTGTGAGCAGGAGGATCAGGGTAGGGTGCTGAGGGGGTGGAATATGGCCCGATTGCACCCCCTTCCCCAAGGCCCTGCCCCCGCTTCTTCTCTGCCTCGGCCAGCCCGGAGCAGGGAACACGCTGCGGCTCTATTTGTCCCCTTCCTCCTCCTCTCCCTCCCTCGCTGCCTGCTAGTCAGCTGATCGGCTGGCAGGGGTTGAGACAAGAGGAGGAGGAGGGGCAGAAACACACCACACTGCAGGAAGAGGCAGGGGAGCCGACAGCACCAAGCTTCTGCCTGCGGGGGCAGGAGCTTGGTCTGCTGGCTCCCCTGCCTCTTCCTGCAGCGTGGTGTGTTCCTGCCCCTCCTCCTCCTCTCCTTTCAGTCCCTGCCAACCGATCAGCTGACCAGCTGGCAGGGAGGGATGGAGAGAAGGATGAAGGGGACAAACCGAGGGTGGAGAAGAGTGGCCGGGCTGGGCAGGATTTTTAATGGTACGCTACAGCCGTGCCATTAAAAATCGGCTCGCGTGCTGCCTTTGGCATGCGTGCCATAGGTTGCCGACCCCTGCCTTAGACCCTTCAGTCTATCCTGTCACACAGGCAAGCTGGACTTAGTGATAAATGGGGTAACTTGCATGAAAATACATAAATAAATAAAATAAATAAAAAAACCCACTAAATATTCACATTTCTCCCAGTCCCAAGAGACCAGTCATTTACCCCAGATCAATTTGTATCTTAGATCTCACACCAAAGTCAACTCTGGAGCGAACCTGTAATAAAATAACTAAAGGTTTATTAACTAGGAAAAAGGAATCAGTGTCATTTACAAATTAAAGCAAGCAAGCATATACACAAATGAGTTTCAGACTGTGATTCCAAAGATGACAGCTTTAATGATCAGTACATTCAAAATATCTTTAAGGGCTAACCGATGTCAAGAAGCATGAGGATTTTTTTTTAATCTTTAGGAATCTTTTCCCTCAGAGTCTAGATAGCATGAAAGAGATTCAGTTTCTTCTTGTCAGCAATTTTTATCCCCTCCCCTTCAGCGTCCAAACTGATGGGATCAGTTTACCAAGAGGTCTACCTTTCCTGGTAGAGTCAGGAATGTAATCAACAAGGCCTCTTTCCTTTGATGCTACAAAATACCTTTTTTGCTCTCAGTGGACCATCTTCAGCATTCTATCTTAATTAATGCTTCATATCCTATTAGAGTTATACAAATTACAGAGCTTTACAGTGCAGACACTTTATAAATGTATACCATGGGCTACACAGAAAAACACATCAATAAAGTCTAAAAACATTCTTATCAACGTAACTTATCTACATTTATGATGCTAACACAGGGAAGAAAAACTGGTTTCCAGCTTTGTATTTAAGTGCTCAGTGAGGTCTGGGGCCTTGGCATGAGCTGACACCTGGCCTACCTGCATCACAAATGTGATAATGTTTAAAAAAAAAAAAAAAAAAAAGATTTCTAGCCTTCTTGATGGTGGACAAAATCTTGAAATTATGAACCCTAAAGGCTCAAAAACAAGACGACAAATAAGAACCAACGTAATATAAAATCCTGCAATTTTTAAGCTAGAGCTGGGGGGGTCTGATTCATGATTTTTTTAAGACTTGGGGCTGGGGATACTTCCTTATACATGGGTCCCTCGGCCCTCAGAGATCCCTCCATAATTTGAGGGAGGGGGGTACCATACTATAGCAGAAATTGATGATCCTCCCCATACAGCAGATCTAGCCGGAATGGTTGGGTGTCACTTCTAAGTCTTGTATGTTTGTCTCTTTTATGTCTTGCTGAGAACTTCTGCAGCTTCAGCTAAAGGGTACCAATTTTTTATTTATAATAAAAGATTACAGTGTGGCCACCTGTGATGTCTCAGTTTAAACCTAGCTTGGAAATTCCCATGGGCAATTTTTTGGTATATGTTTGTACAGTGCCTAGCCCATGGAGCTACGACAGGATGAATAATAAGAACAACAAACAGCCAAATAGCCTTTATAAAGATCTGTAATTGAGTAACAAAAATCACTACATATTAAAACTGATTTTTTTGTCTTTGACCTGTTGTGCCTATGAAAATAAATTGTGTATTATAACTTCAGCCATGAAGTGGTAAAGGATTATTAATCTATATTCCCACATACACAATCCACATTCCAACTTGCTGCTTCTGTATCAAAATGACACACTGTATACAGAACACAATGATGGACTTTTTAGAATCATTTTTCACAGAACTCTATTCCTTAGAGACTGGATATTTATAGGGATATGCAAGTGGAAGTGATATTTCTTGGCAGATACTCTTGATATACTGAAGCCATTATCCAGGCTGAACCTATACATTTCATTTCTGCATAACAGCACAGCATAGTGACCAGTGTTAAATCCATTAGGATCTATAGATTACAAAGAAGTATCCATGGTAAAATTCTGAATTTCTTACTCAGGGGCAATTCCTGCTCCCAACCCCCAGGTAGATGAGCAAGGCGCAAAACATATCAGAAAATGTCACACTTCTACAGTTGAGGGGATCTAGCCATTGGAAAATGAATGCAGAATAATTTCCCACACTTCTGTGGTAGCTTTAGGGAGGGGAGGTTCTGTCTTGTTCTTCATGGAAAGAGGGGGATGTGTATAGACTACAGTTGTTAAAGGGCCACAGTGAATAGGCCTCTGTACAGCATGAATCCACAGGCCAAGAATATTGGCAGAAGAGAAGAAGATAGCATGCATAATGCACTACTCTTGTCTACGTTCACTGCAAGCAGCCACAGCCCAGCTGTCTAGATACATCAGTCCCTATATGGGGAGAATTTTATCCCATCATCCCTATAATTCCTATAGGCAAAGACTTTTTACTTGACCTTTTCTTGGGGGATCAGGGTTGGTCCGTTAGTCCATACTCAGGCAAAACTCTCAATAAAGGGATTTGTATTTGTGGTTTTCCTGCATTAGCGCTGGCATATGGCTGCACAAGCTGAAGGGGGAAGGCAATTTGGGTGACAGTGATCATAACAACAGAGTTCATTATTCTAAGGAAGGAAAGGAGAGAAAGGATCAAAATATCGACAATGGGCTTCAAAAAAGCAGTTTAACAAACTCAGAAGTGGTAGATAAAGTCTCATAGGAACAAAATCTAAGGGATGAAAGAGTTCAGGAGAGATAGCAGTTTAAGCAATATTAAAGGCACAACAGCAAACTATCCAGATGCAAAGGAGAGATACAAAGAATAGTAAGATGCCAATATGGCTCCATCAGTAACAACTTGAAATTCAAAAAAGAATCCAACAAAATTGAAAACATGGATGAATTGCTAAAGAGGAACACAAAAGAATAGCACAAGCATGTATGGACAAAGACAAAGGAAGTGTAGGTCTTCTACCTAGTATGAAAGTAGAAATAACATCAAGAAAGCTGGGGGTTTGATGGCTATTTTGATTCATTCTGCACTCAGAATGTTAATGGTAATAAGATACTCAACACAATTAATATAAACAACAAGGAGAAAGGAACACAAACCAAAATAGGGAATGATCAAGTTAAAGAATATTTAGATAAGTCACCTGTTTTCAAGCTAGCAGGATCTGATGAAATTGATCCTAGGGTATTTAAGGAACTAGCTGGTGCTATCTCAGAAGCATTAGCAATTATTTTTGTGAACTCATGGAGAATGGGTGAGGCCCCAGAGGAAAAGAGAAGGGCAAAAATAATACCTATTTTTAAAGATAGAAACAAAGATGACCCATGGAATTATAGATCAGTCAGTTTAATTCCATCAGTAACTTCAATACCTGGAAAGATATTGGAACAAATTATTAAACAACCCACTTGTAAGCACCTAGAGGATAATAGGGTTTTAAGGAATAGCCTGCATGGATTTGTCAAGAACAAATCATGTCAAACCATACTAATTTCCTTCTTTCACAGAATTACTGGCCAAATGGATAGAGAATGAAGCACTAGAAATGATGTATCTTGATGTTATTAAGGCTTTTGACACTATCCCACATATCATTGTCATAAGCAAACTAGGAATATGTGGTCTAGATGAAAATACTATAAGGTGGGTGCACAACTGGTTGAGAAACCATACTCAAAGGGTGGTTATCATTGGTTCATTGTCAAACTGGGAGGGCCTAGCTAGTGGGGTCCCACAGAGTAAGTCCTGAGACTGTTACTATTCAATATTTTCATTAATGGCTTGGATAATGGAATGGGAAGTATGTTTATGACATTTGTGGATGACACCAAAATAGGAGGAATTGTTAGCACTTTGAAAGAGAATTCAAAACAACCTTGACAAATTGGAGAATTGGTCTGAAATCAACTAGATGGCATGCAATAAAGAAAAGTGCAAAGTACTTTATTTGGGAAGAAAAAACAAATGCACACCTACAAAATGGGGAACAAGGGACTAGGTGGTAGTACTACTGAAGGGGATCTAGGAGGTTATAGTGGATCACAAACTGAATACAAGCCAACAGTCTGATGCAGCTGCAAAAAAACAAACCAATATCATTCTGGGGTGTATTAACAGGAGTGTCATATGTAAGACATAGTAGGTAATTATCCCACTCTATTCAACATTAGTGAGGCCTCAGCTGGAATACTGTGCACAGTTCTGGGCACCACACTTTAGTAAAAATGTGCAAAATAGAAGAGAGTCCAAAGGAGGGCAAGAAAAATGATAAAAGATTTAGAAAGCCAATGATCTAAGAGAGAGGTAGCCATGTTAGTCTGGATCTGCAGAAACAACAAAGAGTCCTGTGGCACCTTAAGGACTAACAAGAGTATTGAAGCATAAGCTTCATGGGCTAATACCCACTTGCATCCAATAAAGTGGGTATTAGCCCACGAAAGCTCATACTTCAATACTTTTGTTAATCTTTAAGGTGCCACAGGACTCTTTGTCACTTCTAATGATCTAAGAGGAGGGGTTAAAAAAAGTGGGCATGTTTAATATTGAGAAAAGAAGACTGGAAGGATCTGATAAAAGTCTTCAAATATGTTAAGGTCTGTTATAAAGATGACTCTGACCAATTGTTCTGCATGTCCACTGAAGGTAGGACAAGTAGTAAAAGGCTTAATTTGCAGCAAGGGAGATTTATATTAGCTATTTGGACAAACTTTCTAACTGTATGGACAATTAAGTTCTGGAATAGGCTTCCAAGGAAGGTTATGGAATTCCCAGCACTGGAGTTTTTAAGAACAAGTTGGACAAACACCTGTCAGAGATGGTTTAAGTTTACTTGATGCTGCCTCCACCCACTGGACTTCAAGGATTATATGAAGCTCTGGAGCAGCATAGGGAAGGAATGATGCCTCAGAGGAGACTGATTCCATCTCTACTCCTCCTTGTGCTTTGGAGGCAGCAATCTACTATTGGTCTTTATCTGTAACAGATTTTTATCCCGCTGGTGCTGATTTAGCTATTCTGGTCAGCATGTTGGCCTCACCTAATTCCCCGCAAGACTCCATCCACTCCTTAACACTACATCGGGAAGAGGGGTGTAGTCTGTGTACTGCACCTCCTTACTTCTATGCGCCCAGACCAAACACGAATTAATACCTTGGGGCAGGGTCTAATCCTCTCTTGTGTTTCTCACTGGCCACACAGCCTTGACTATGATCTGGCCCACAATTAAGAGTTGTTTTGCCTGAGTAAGGGCTGCAGGATTTGGCCCTACATAACTTGGTATCAAGTTTTGCCAGAAAGGTTATTTCCCTACAACAATGCAAAACTCATGTCTTTATAAAAGTTGCTTGCAAAACAAAACAACAAAACCCCATCACTTTGTTGTAATGGAGTTGTTGAATGAGGGGTTACGAGTAGGGAACATGTTTGGGAACAAATTCCTACCCATATGGAGAGTCAGCATTAGCTCTGAAAGCTTAGTCAAAACACCTGCATCTAAATTTTGACTTTAGGCATTGCTCCCAGTTATATTTCTCCAGGCTTAGCCAAATGAGCAAATAAACAATCCAGTCTAACTGCAGGGCTTCTCCAAGAATTCACTGTCCATCTGCTTGTAAATCAGTCAGAGGCAAAAATCAAGTAAACAATAAATACATTAAGATATCAGTAACAAGATTTAACTCAAAAACCCATCTCCTCTAATTCCCGGAGTGCGATCTGTGTTCTAAAGCTGGCATTCCATTGCTTTCATTCTGGGAGAAAGAAATAAGTGAACATAGCAGCAGACTTCCTGTGATTTCTAAACAGGTATTTCATCCTTAATTGTTTATTCTCTTTCTATTTCTTCCATAGATCAGAATGTGTTTAACACAGTGTAAAAACATGGTCGTGTTCATTTTTATTTCCTCTTTGGGAGTTTGAACACTCAGAATACAGGGGCACTGCAACTTAAAAACATTTTGCTTCTGCCTGAAAAGTTTTTATCTACTACCGTCACAAGAAACACCTCAGATTATTATACCAAAGCAACTAAAGGAACAATATGTTTTTCTGTTTGTTTATGTTATGAATTTAGGCCCTTTGTGTAGAGTAAATGTCACTGTTCTCCCTCTATAGAAGGTTTCATCCTAACGTTCACACAACCACAAGGAAGAGCGGCTACCCTCACATTTGGTGCCCTCAGAAGTGCCACTGGATGGACCCTGGCCCACTTTCTTTCCTCCACATCCCAGTGCACACACTCTAGCAACTCTGAGGTGTTCCCAACACAGTGTGTGGTGCTGCTGCTTTTGGCAGTGGCACAGGCCTTACCTCAGAATGTTTACGTTCCGTTAGTATTTTGGCATACTGCAAAAATTTTCCCGAGAAACACCAGTGGGAGAAGGGAAATGGTGATGTTAAACAGGTTATAGCTCAGCCAAAAGTGAATGTCATGTCATGGGACAAAGCAAAAAAGCATTTCTCTAGCACTGGGGCAACGAAGTGTAGGAGATTTTCAAAGAAATGTTGCAAGAATCTCTTATAAAGGAAAATGTAAGGGTCACAAGCAGCTCTCTCTATGATAATGAATCTAGCTATTTGGAATGGAGTACATTTGTTCCATAATTACAGATACTTTTCTGCAATACTTAGGTTTAGTATTCATTCATCTGCCCCTTCCTCCCTCCCGCCGCCTCCACTCTGCAGGTGTATGTTGCCTGACCAACATTAGAACACACTAAATGTACTAAGCAGGGAGGAAAATTAGCAAAGCTATGCCAATTAATCACCATATTAATTTATGTGTATGTTATAACCCCTTCCTCTACCCTTTATGCATTTGTCGATACTGTAAGCCCTCCCCTGTAGGGCTTATCTCTTTTCTATCTATGTAGCACCCAGCAGGTTAGGGTCCCAGTACCGACTAGGGCCTTGGGTGCCACTATAATATAAATATTTCTCATACTAACAGTATGTTGACAGCCTGTTCAACAGGGCTGCAATGTCCTGTCCACTGCATAGAGAGCAGAAACATGGCCAGTGAATCTATGACTACTCACATCCATGGTTCAACCCCACCTTTGAAAACAATTGCTAAGGAGACTATTGAATCCCAAGGCTAGAGTAATAGCCAGAGTGGCACTGTTGGCATTCCATGCCTTGGGGAGAGAATTCATCCCCCTAGGGAGCATCCCTTCAGAGAGCCCATTTATTCATGCCTTGTACAGGAGAGAGTACACTAAACACATGGGCCTAGATTGTTTTGAGGCAGACTTCTACAAAACCTTCTTAGAACAGATTAGAACCTTCAGAGGGTGCAATTATACACATTCTATCCATAGACTATCTCCCTCAACCTTGCAAACCCTTACAAATCTGCCAAAAGAAGGGAGGCACAGATCTTGTATACCTCCTATAGACCCATTTCCCCATTCTACTGAGTTACAAATCTGACAAGAATAACAACCAGCAACCTAAATCCACTCAATGGATAGCCTCAAACGTACACCAAACTGGCTACTTCATACAGCAAGACAAGACTCAGATAACCTAAGAGTCTCAAAGAGATCACAGGGAGGCTGGAGCCAGGGGTGGTTCCTCCCAATTTAATCAGATCTTAACAAGCTGGATCTCTGGTTATGTATGTACAGATATATATGGATCAGTTGTCAAGCTTTCTGGAGTGGATACCAGCCTCAGAGAAGACTGTTACAAACCCGGGCACAATCCCCAAACTGGTTGTGTTCTCTATAATTAGAGTTCAGCAACCAAGGATCAAGTGTAAACTCCTTAAGCACTACAACAGCCTTAGCATGGAGTCACAGATAATCCCCTCGAGCACTCTGGTCACCCAGGCAAGCCTGCCTTTGTGACAGTTGGTCTCTTTACACCAAAATTCACTAAAATATTCGGTATCAGAGGGGTAGCCGTGTTAGTCTGGATCTGCAAAAGCGACAGAGTCCTGTGGCACTTTATAGACTAACAGATGTATTAGAGCGTAAGCTTTCATGGGTGAATACCCACTTCGTCGGATGCATCCCACCCACGAAAGCTTATGCTCTAATACATCTGTTAGTCTATAACAGTCTTAGTTAGTTAGGCTATAGTTAGTCTATAACCTCTTTCATGAGCTTGAGTAAGTATGCTCTGTTTCCTCTATCACTTTCAATGTGTCTCATGTTTTTGAAGTAAAAACAGCAGGGCAGGGACTGCCTCTGATATTCCATTTGTACGGTGCCTAGCACAATAGGGTCCAGATTTTAATTGTGGCCTTCAAGTGCAACTATAATACAATTGAATAATATTAGACAGACACAAAAGTTACAACATATAAAAGAATTTGAAATAGAATTTCACTATAATATAGGAGAATTCTCCTGGCCTATTACTTTCCGAAAAACCCCTATCGTTGCCACCTTTCTCCATAATTGAGGCAATTCTAGTGGAAAACTCTCATGGGTTTTTTTATGTATCAGATAGTGCAAATAAAATTTATCCAAATGCTGTGAGAGAATGATTGTGGGCAGATTAGTTACCACACACACATTTTCTGCATTCAGATACAAACTGCATTCAGATACAAACCTTCTGGACACCCATATATGATAGCTTAGAAAAACATTCAGCATTTGGTTTCATAAGACCCAAGTTTACTACATTTCTTAAAGTGAAAGCAACAAAGAAAGATATATTCTAAATATTAACAATAGTCACTATGAAATGCACTACAGTACTCTGGCTCACAAAAGAAACTCCCTCACAGATGATGTGGCTAAATATATAGCAAGATTACGGGATATTGAACAAATTATAATTAGAAGCAGACAATCCCAGGCCAGCTTTGATGGCAGATGGGACTGAGCCAGACCAGTTACTCATTATTCCTGAGAACAACTGTCAAGCAATCTAGTTTGTGAGTGATATCTCCTATACAAATTATCCCCACTTATGGGGATCCATCTATTAATAGACATTATATTCCATATACATATAGTACTCCCTGTTTTATAATGCAAAAACAAAGGGGCATTACATTATATTAAAGGTGGCAAGTTCACAACTGATAAAAGGAAATGCTTTTCACACAACTCGCAATTACATTGTGGAGCTCATTGCCACAGGAAGTCACTGAGGCCAAGAACTTTGTAAGAGATTTCAATTTAAAAAATTGAAATTTAAAAAAAATATTCAGTTATCATAATTAATTCTAACAATTGGGAAGGGGAGAGAGAGAAAATTTAGGAAGGGATATTAAAATGGAGTTGTGCCAATTCTAAAAAAAAAACCCAACCCCTTTGATGTTTTCAGAATTTTCTTCAACTGAAACAATTTGGCAAATTTGACAAAAATTGTTTCAGTCGACTTGAATCTGCATTTTTGGGGGGGAGGAGGGGGAGTTCTCCAAAAAAATTTGCTTAGCTTTATATTAAACCTCATGTTTCAAGGTTTAAAACTATTTATATTAGAGATTGGGAGGACAGAGTATGCGAGAAGCAGATTATCCCACATCTGCCTACTGCAGAGTTCATACACCTTCCTCTGAAGCATCTGGCAGTGGCCACTATAAAAGACAGGATACTGGACTACATGGACCTTGTTCTGATCCAGCATGGCAATTCCTGTGTCTTATGTTAGTTCACTGTATCCAGTACTTATGTACCAATCAACTATAGTACTACGGACTATAAATAACTAACAAATAAGGTCAAAGTTCCAAATATGTTGTGTACCAACATATACATAACACTTCTTTACTTTGAAACACTATAATACGTAAATATTCAGCTGTTTCATTTCAAGTACAACCAGCTTACATGTATAGTTTTCCTAACTGCAGGCGTGAAAAGGGACCATACATACCTGTAATTAATCTTTTAAAATGCCAGTAGACATTTTAGAAAGGTGCTTTTTTAAAAATTGCCTATTACCATCATTTCTAACTGCCGTAGAAATCTGTATCCAGAGAAATGCAGGCATTGTACAACAATAATTCCATAGTTTATTTTGCTTAATATTCCCAAATGCTCTTTAACACAATATTGGGGGTTGGAAAAGTTTTGTGGATAGATAAAAAGCAGAGTGTTCTGGAAAAGGATCAAATATTTTGGAGAGTCCTACTTCTTTACTTCACAGAAAAGGTAACCTTTGATTTATAGGTTCCTGATTAGCAATTTAAAAATAAAGAATAAAACCAAACTGAATTCTTTAAGGTTCAATCCTCCAGGGCTGATATAAAAATAATTTAATTGAAGACCGAATAACACAATAAGTGAACAAATTAAAAATTTATTTAATATCAAATAATTAACCAAATAACATACACTGCATTTATATTCACATTCTAAGATGAAATGATGCATTTAGGGTGATCAGTCCCCAAATGAGGTAAATGGGTATAATCCTTTCTGTAACAGTACCTTGATAGTCTATGAGTGCACCTAGTCTAAAAATAGCATGCTACCCTTTTTATAATCAATTATAATACCACCCCTTAGTTAACTAACATTAAATACACCTTTGTCCATAATTAAATATTTTCTACTTTTTTAGTGGCTATTTAACAGTAAGCATCACCTTAATAACATTTCTGTAAATGCCACACCAATAACTATCAATATCGATAGCATTTTCCAAAACATTAACATTTATCTAAAGCGCTTGTAAAAATCAGTTAGGACCTGGGGTTGTGTTCTAATTTATCTTCCTCTGGATTATCTTGCATCACTTTACTCATATTGTACCAGGTCTGACCTGACTACTATTGTCAGCTCCATTTTTAATTGGATTTTTGGGCCTATTTACATTTCGACTTCTATATAAACACAAGCAAGCTGTGTAGGCTACAAAATCCTCCAGTCTGAAGAAATGGACAGAGCAACTGTTATTTTTATCCAAGAGATGAATATTTATTCTAAGGGTCTTGTTTTAAGAGTGTTTGGATGAAGTTGTTTAGAAAAAATATTGGAACTGGTTAACACATACATTTGCACTGGGTTTGACTCTCATCTTCTGTCACTGTAAATAAGGTGATTGTGATTGGGGTTTACAGACCTGTGGCAGGGCAGGGGTAAAAACCCCTGGAGTTTAATTTAAATTAACCAAATAATCATAAATAAAAAACCCCTGGGGTTTTTATCCCTGCCCTGCCACAGGTCTGTAAACCCTGCCACAGGTCTGTAAACCCCAATCACGATCACCTTATTTACGGAGTGCCCTGCCTCTGCACAGTAAACTCTGATTGCAGGCAGGAGGCTCCAGGGCAGGGGCTGGCCCTAGCCGTAAGAATGCAGAGCTGAAAGCCCTAGTGAGGGTTACTGCAGGGAGCTCGGCTGGGTTAAAGGGCCACAGTTGCAGCTGGGATCAGAAGGCAGTATAAAAACACTGACTCATGGTCAGCAGAGAGAGGAAGAAGGGCTTAGGCAGGAAGAGGAAGGCTGTGATGCTCTCTCCAGGCTGTGAGACAGGTACCTTAGGGGCTGAGGGGCCAACAGCCCAGAACTGTGGGGCCACTGTTGTGAGGGTTTGTGAGGTGCACAGATGGTTTCACAAGGACACTGTTGTAAATAAAGGACACGTGGGGCAGCAGTAAGACTGTGTGAAGGCCTTTGTTGAGACCAGAGAAACCACAGCGGGCATGGACCCTGTGACAAGACCCAACACTGAAACAGAGCAAGGCATGGATCAGTACTGGGCCAGGGAGGCCCTGCCCCTCAACAGCTGCAGAGCAGGCTCCATCTGAAGGGACAGTTTAAAAAGAGCACTGGTCACCCTATGGTAGATAGGGAAGGAGTCTCAGATTGCAGCAGAAGTTGAGGCTGATGCCTGGAGCTGCGGGCAAAGTGACTTCAGCTTTGGTAAGGTCCTTCTGGGAACAAGGATCCATATGTCCCGCCCCCTTTTGGAGCTGAGAACCCACAAGAGCCCCTGCAGAATGAGATGTTTTCCTCTGATAGATGAAGCAGATACTATTAAGATTGTGAGCATGCCCCCAACAAAGAATTTGCAGCCCAGGAGAAAGACTGGAAGACTGTCACGGGATATACAAACCCCACACTGGACAACATGGGTTAATGGGCCAGTGTGGGCTCAGGTGGCTCTGCCCTGTTGCACCTGTGAGAAATGTCTGGATGGGAGAGAAGACCTTTAAGAGGGAGAGCCCCAGCACATTTAGGTGGCAGGACGGGTTGGGGGCTCTGACTAAGGCTGGCTGAGCTATAATTTGTGGGGGAGGGAAGATGGGAGATGTAATGAAGAATCCTGGAATCAGTCTATAAACTGATGGAGACCGCAGAGGGAAAGTCTGGTCACAGGTTAGGGAAAAGAAATTGATGAACATGCTAACTGCTAATTTATACTCAGTGCTAATATTTTATCATTTCTTTCACTTCCCTTCTTATTTAGGATGGTTTAATCACAGAAGCCTCCCTTTATGATGGAAAAATTGTGGAGGTTTTGGGCTTCCAGTAAAACAAACAATGTCTCCTTCTCTTTCACATTTGTATGCTTAAATATTCCCACCTACCCCTCCACACATACACACACACACACTCAGTTTTGCTTATGATTGTTTTTAGCATTGGAAAATTGGCCTCTTTAAAGGACAAAGTACATATATTACTGTGTGAGAAAAAGAAAATAACGATAAAAAAACTTTACATTTTATGTGTGTTGAATAAATTTCTGTGGAAAACTCAATTAATAAAATGTGCTTAAAATAAAAACATAATTCCAAACACATTCCAAGAGTTATTACTATGAACAGAACAGAAAAATTGTTTAAATAAATGGCATTCCTTATAAATAAAAAATTCTTCTTTGCAAAGCTAAGAAAGAAGGTTTTAAAATGTACCCCCAAGTATAATGTATTACTGGTTCTGATGGTTTTATCATGAGTCATATTTTATGCTTCCCTTATTTCTTATCTCCAGGAGGTATGAATCTCAGCTTTCTCTTAACAATTTTTTTTAAAAAATTCTCACCATATCTGGTCAGAAAAGGATTCTGCCCTCTCCTCCCCCCTATGGAAAACTGACTTTTCATTGAAAAAACATTTTTGACCAAAAAAAATCAGTTTTTATATTTCTATTAAAAGTTTAAATTTTCCACAGAATGTAGATCAAACCTATGAAATTTTCATTTAGTTGAAAACTTGATTCCTTCCACACCCATCAAAATATAGTTTCAATGGAAAATTGTCAACAAGCCCTATTCTAAGTCCTGCTGGTTGTGGACAAAACCTTGAAAATGTGAAACATAAAGGCTCTAAAACAGAAGGAAAATGTATAGAATGCAAAATATATTTTAATACAGATTTAAGTAAAATCTTATGATTTCTTGGGGCCTGACTCATAATTTTTTAATGTTTGGGGTTGGCAGTACTGAAGTAGTCAAAAAAATCATCTCTCAATACCTGAAAATGTAATAATAAAACTACTTTATTTTTTTTTACCTAAAAACCATAGAACGTAACTTATGAAACTATTTTGATTTCTACTATGATGAAGGCTGATCAATTTAAAGTGCTATGGTATGCGTACTGAGGTTTTACTAGAGCCACCCCAACTGCAGATTGGACCTTGAGAATGTCAGGATTAATTGTGGACAAAACTATGACATTTGTTTCAAATGAAATTCCACTTGTTCTGAATACCAGAGTATTATAGGTGCTAGTGATCTGGTTGGGATATTAGAAAACTCAATGCACACACTCCAGCAGAGAGTTTGGGTAGCGTTATACCCTGCCATTCTGGCTAGCAATAGAGCTGAGGGTGAGTAGGAAATGAGCCAATCAACTGCTATCTCTGTTAATTGCATTTTCCAGATGGGAAGAGAGAATTCATAATAAAAAGAATGAAATTTACATTTTATAGAATTCCCTGAGACTATGACCACCCAAAACTCTCTAGTTGCTTTCCCCAGGGACATGAGAGCTCAGGTCAGATAACGATGAAAACAAGAAACTGTTAGAATTTATTCTCAGAGTCCTGAGATAAACCACGTAGGAAAGACTCAATTAATTAAACCATGATAAACTTGGAGAGCCTTATTTTGTCATTCTCTGATAAAACTAGCTAACATGACACTCGAAGCTTTTTTTAAAACAAAAACCAGAACCTTTAAACTCAAATGAAAAGAAAGTGGGCTTTTTAAAACTGAAACATCTCTCAAGTAGTGAGAGACTGACCAGTTTTACCTCATGAGCTCAATTCATTATCCTACACGCAGCTATATCACCTAGTGAATTAAAAAGCCACAAATATGGAAGCCTTCATTTCCTCCTTAAAAAATATCATAGCCTCACAATACAGGATAATGTGCACAGGTTCATTTCTGATGGTAACTAGTGCAAATCAAATACCAAAATAGTCTAAAATGTTTTATTTGTACAATATATAATTGAGAACTAATCAAATGTTATATTTAATCAGAAGCAAGGAAATCCATAATTTACATGAAGTATAAATTAATACTGTACCAGGGATTAAAGGAATTCTCTCTCTCTCTCCACAGTGTTTAGATTAGAAAGCGTGAGTGGGAGAACATGCAGTTCCGAAATGCATTTTGTTTTTTTTAAAATCGTATGCATACTCCTTGGTATGACCTGTTAATTCATTGTCTGTGGAACTCAGTCAACAGGTCATCCCTGAGTAATACAATCAATTTTAAGTTTCCCCTTTGAAAACATTAGGTATTTGGGGGCGGGGGAGGGGGGAGGAGAGATGGTGAATTATTAGCCAACCATATCAGCAGCCAGATAAAATGACCAGGGGAGATTTATCTGGCTGAGAGGTGGTGTTGGTCTGTGACTGTTCAGGAACTGTGTCACAGAACTTGGTGTAAGAATCCAAAATAAACCCCATTTACATGCCATCTATTTACACACTATCTTTTCTTCTTTGTATGCCTGCCAGCCTCCTTCTCCCTCCTCATTCTCTGTAGCCTTCTATTTCTTTTAAGAAGAGGGGAGCATGGGAAAACTGAGCTGGCTTATCCGAAAATATTTAGTTAGACCACCATTATATTTAAAAGATCCACTAATCTGTGGAAATTTGAAAATCCAATTTGACATGACAAGGTCTTGATTCTTAGAGATGCTGAATGCTTATAGTTCCATTTGCTTCAACTGGAATTGTGCAGTTGAGGTCAGTGACAACAGGATTAGGCCCTATCTAATTTTGTTTACTTTTTCTTCCCACTTTAACCTAATGATGGCTAGAATTAAATTGAAGTTGCCATACTTTGAAAGACTTGTGTACACAAACATCTGCAGAAAAAAGCATAAAATTACAGTTTTTCACTTGCATTGCCTATGGCCTATTACTCACTTCTAGAATATATGAGTAATAAGATGCCTCTATCCACATTAGATTAGATTAGATTAAGAAAGGGACATGACACAGCAGTTGTGTCAGGTCTTTCTTTTAAATTACATTCTTATAGAGAATCTCCGTCTGGTGGAATTAAACAAAAAGCTGAAAACCAATATTACACAAGAGCTATTAAAAACTTAAATCACATGAGTCACCATTGAGACAGTTGCCAGTCCTGACAGGATCCCTAAAATATGAAAAATTTAGATTCCAAAAACACACTTGTTACCGCAAATGTATATAATTACTTTTGTTTTGTCATCCACATTTGCAAAGTCCCATTTCTCTGACTTCCGGAATGACTCATATTTTGCTGAAGTTTGGAGGCTGTGTTTTTGAGGCTGTTTTTTGTTTTTGTCTTGTTTTGTTGAGGTATCGCTTTTACTATTTTAACCAGAGTTCACTTGTGGGGTAGACATGATTATCCCATAGCCTCGCTGTCACCATGCCTCACATGGTGAGTCACAGCTGAGAATATCAGATTCAGGACAAACTGTTGAGAAAGGGGAGATACATCTCAAACTGGTGGTTATTCTTCCATAAGATATGCCAAGCCAGTAACAAATGTAAACTTCTGTTTCATCACACTGACCAACAAGAAGTCAGAAATGCAGTCTCCTTAGGTATCCCAGCCCTTGTTTTACCACCCAGACAATAAACTTAATGATGAGTGGTTATTTGAAGCCCCAGTTTCAGCAAACAAAGGTTTATTTTGATCCCAAGTGATCAGCCACACAGCCAGACCAATATATAACTCAGATCTTATCCAATAATCATGCTGTTGCCAATCCTTTAGTATCTCATATCTAAAGGTTTCTTTATAAGAGAAAAGAGGAGAGAGTTGTAATGGACAAAAAAAAATACATACACTCATTGCAAAGTTCTTGGACAGGTTTATAGCAGCGATGGAATAAACTGTTGGCTTGTAAAGTCTCTGGTAACTTCCAAAAGATTGGAAGGTCCTCTGTCCATTGGTTGAAATGCTCCTTTTAATGTAAATCCAGGGATCAAAGAAGGAAAAATGCAAAATGGAGATGCTTCCAGGGCCTCCTATACTTTCTCCCATGTGGAGGGAATGCTCTCAGTCTTAGTTTGTAGAAAATTATAGGTACAAGATGGAATCCAGGGTCATATGAGCAAGTCACATGTCCTTTCATGCTTTGATGCACCTGAGCAGCCATATTCTGGCTAAGGTGTGTAAAGGAAGGTGCACCAGGTGGAGATAAGCTTCTTCTATGGGTCATTGTGTTTGTTAATGAGCCATCAACCTGAATGGTCCATTCACAATGTGCTGGCTAGACTGGATGTAAACTACCTGCTGGATGTTACCCCAGGAACAAACACATTTGAAATACTGGTACATAGTTAATATTCATAACTTCAGATACAAAAATGATACATGCATAAGAATAGGATAATCATATTCAGCAAATCATAACTTTTCCATTAATTCCTTACATGATATACTTGTACAAGATTTGTTGCAATTGACTTACAGTGGCAATATTAATGATATATCTGGTCATGTTTCAGTAATATAGCATCACAGTCACTTCTTACATTGTCAATGGAAGAGGGAGTGTTAGGAAAGTGGGGTGGAGGATGGAGGGGAGAAGAGTAGCAGATTGACAGAAGAACCAGGGAATGAAAGAAAATAGATGAGAGTTACCATCAATGTCCTCCCTCCCTAGCTCAAGAAATTTCAAATATTTTCCTTCTTTTGAGATCTTTTACAGAATATTTGAGTTTCAGAGAGTTGTGTAAATAATAAAAGATTCAATACACCAATCATTTTTTCTGAGCTTCTGCTGTCATCCATGGATTTTATGATTTTTGTTTATATATAAGACTATACCCATTTGTTTTTTAATTGAGTCAGTGCTTGTCTATACAGGGAAATTGGCCAGAACAGAGCTGGAATAAGCTCTTTGACCCAAAACAAAATGTGTTGACTTTTTTGATTTTCTGAAAGTTCCAAAAAAATTTCATTTGGTCTCTAACCAATTTGATTTTTTGGAATTGCCAGTGAACTGAAAAATCAGTTATTTGCTCAGCTCTACTTATGGATCCTGTAATAGGAGTCAATAAGAGCATTATCAGAACAGCACATTAAGTTTTCTCCTGATAAAGTAAAATATGTAAAATGTTATGCATGTACTAAATATCATGTTATTGTTTTCATGGACTATGATTCCATTAACCAGATCATTCTTGGGCTTATAATCTTTGACACTTTAAACTCATATCTCATAAACACATATCTCATATGTGGTTGTTGGAAACTTTGTGCATCTGTTGGACTGTAGCCCAGCAAGAGACATAGCTTATGGCAGATGATCCTTCTTTTGACCAAGAATCCTGGGAGTGGCAAGCTCCAAATATCCTTCAATCACTTTTTCCCCCATCACATCTTTAACTGGAGTTGGCGACTTTTATAGCCTCCTTCCAAAACTCATGATCATATGGTGGTTGTGCAAATTGATGTGTATAAGGTTTGCTAATATCTTGTTTATGTACCAAGTCTTTGGCCAACCCATTGGTAGTCTTCCATCCAGGATCACTGCAAAGGCCATCCTACCAATATATCTCTCAAATCTTCACTGGACACATCCATACCAACTTAGCCTAGCCTCCTTCATCTTGGCTTCTATTGGGGCAACCCACTTTTGGCCTCTCACAAACTCATTTAGTTTCCAACCATTTGACCACATCAGCAACTACTGATCCTAGAGTCACTTAGAGTCTTTCACTCCAAGCTCTCTGCTGTAACATCCTTCATAGTAGGTCTTCCTCCTTTATCAAAACCTCAGCCTTGCCAATGTTCACTCTAAGCTCTGCCCAAGACTGTGTTGCAGAATCTCATAATCTTCTGCACTTGTCATGAAGTCATCAGCAAATATATTCCAAGGTGGTTCCTTTTGTAGATTCTAATTTTTCACTTACATGATAATTGCAAATGAAAACTGGTTCCACACTGATGCAGGTAAATGCTTACTAGAAATTCTTTGCTGTAGCTCCATTTGGTTTTGACCATACTAGTCACTCCTCTTACATATCTTGGATTAGACTGACATATCCTTCTGGTACACCTCTCCATCACAAACTCCACCATACTAAGTCTCTTAGTACATGATTATACACCTTCTCTAAGTCCACACAGATGCAGGCTCTTTTCTCTGAACTTCTCCATGAGGATTCATAGAGTAAATAGGACATCAACTGTACTCCTTCCCAGCATAAATCCATACAAACTCATCCAAATTTCAACTGTTGAACAGAGATGCTTTTCAATAATCTTCTTCCATATTTTATAGAATGTGACTTCAGCTCCCAGTACCCTTCCTTCGCTATCTCTTCTTATAGCCTGAAGGTTATTTCTCCCTAGATGGTCTGTGTGAAGTTCCCAAACAAAATCTATGACTCAAGTGGTCTAATTAAAACCAAGATTTCTTAAGAATATGGAAAAGATAAAATTGAAACCAAAGAAATCATCTGTATAAACAGATCTAGTCTGAAACTGAAAAATCTCATCTAAATGGATATGGCAGAGGGTTGATTACAACAAATAACATAATACCTCACATTTTCTCTTCCTCTCCTCCCCACCCCCAACTCTGTTGGCCTCCAGGCTTATTAGCCAAGTCCTTATATGCCCCTGTTGGCCAAACAGCACCTCAGAGACAGAGCCTCTGGTTTTAGGTGTCTTCAGTTCCCTCTTACCTTTGAAACGCACTCCTTTACAATGCCCTTTTTTGATGGTCAAGGTGTGATAGAGTTCATTGTTATACACACGCCAGCCAACGTTATACAAGTATCTCAACTGTGCGATGTTGGAGTGTTCCTTCTGTTCTTCCTAAAATGGCTGTGATCCTTCATATCTTCACATTACAACCAATCTAGCTCTGGAGGTATTTCCCAAATTAATACCTAGCATTTGAAATGCCACTATGACCTACTCTGCACTTTAGTCAACGTAAATTGTCACATGCCTGGATCCTCACTTCAGGTGTTAGACTGCGTAGCAGGGTGCTGCTGCAAAGGCACTTAATTAGCCCCTGCTCAGCCAGCCCCAATCAGAGGAAATAGATTGGAGCTGGGGAAAAGCCTGATGCCTGGCCTGCGGATTGGTTGCACCTGCTAGCCTGAGGGCCTAAGGGCTATAAAGGCTGGGAGGGAACCAGAAGGCAGGGGGAATCGCCAGGGTAAGGTCAGTCTCCTAGTTGAGGGCTGACTCTGAAGGAGCCAACTAGGCTGGTAAGCTTTGTATATAGCTTATCACTGGTGGGACAATGCTTTGTAAATAAAGACACGGGTACTGCATACTTGAGGCCTCTCTGAGCTTTATTGAGGTAGCCAGCGGACCCTGTTATAGATTGAGTAAAGCTTTTTCTTTTTTTGATAGTTTTCTCTCCCCAGTCTTTCTACTCTATATCAAATATGAATTGTTGACATATTAAAGTCCACTTTTCATATGCTTTCAAGGAAGTTATGGGCTGGAACTTCAGCTGTATCAGCACAACTGACTCAGCATAGCCTGATCCTAGGCCAGCAGTGGGCCAAAACAGCCCAACAGAAGGCTAAAAAGTTGTTCTAAAGTATGCTGACTGCTGCACAAACCTAGGATCAGCAGAGCACCATGTGCTCTTCCCCATTCCTCCCGCTCCCCTCTGACAGTCTCTCAATTTGCCAAGACAACTTGACAAAATTCTCAGTCTGCTGTTAAAAAGCTAGAAATTGTATAATAACTAATTTCAGAGACACTTACTGCATCTGATTGTTTTCAAATAAACTGCAATGACTTTGTCAGTCTCTAAAATATTCGTTCTCTATTTCTTCTGTCACTCATCATTACCCTTTGTCACCTTATTTGTTCTAGCCAATTTAATTCATTGATGTTGGTTGCAAAGGACATAAAACTCCCTGTGATTCTTGGCAAGTCTGAGTCAGCCTCATGCATGATAAGCAGGAGTTCAGTTAGTTGATAGTCAGAGATGTAAGTTATAATATCCTTTTGATGCTCTTATCCCTGGATGGGGAAAGAAAGCTGCTAAAAAAATTATCAAAGAATTCTGAAATTTGAGATCCCTCTCCAAAATGCAGTTTAACATGTTGATAACATTGCTGTTTTATATTGAAGACCATAAGAAACTTAGAGTGACTTTCTGGAATAACTATGATAAAAAGGGTCAAATTGATTTAAGACCAGAGCAAATGAAAACAGCTTTAATAATTTCTTAATCACACAGGTCATTTAATATTTTCTTTATAGTAATTGTCTGAAACTTTCATTTACAGTTTTGAAAACAGGTGAAACTCACCAGTTTTCATATTGAAGAACATATCTAACACTCATCCAAGGATCATCATTGAAGCATTCAATGAATTTGCAAGTATTTTAAGCAAATCTGGACCCAGTTTCAAATACATCTGGGACAATTTTTGCCTTTGCCTCAAAACTATGTGGTTTCAAGTTAGTTTCACTGTGGGCTAGATTGTTGTCAAGGTCCTTACTTGGCCATGCTGGGGAGTAAGAGGGAATCCCTGCTTGGCCCTGCCCGGATTATTATGCCAGACAAAGGGAGGAGAGCAGGAAATACTCACCTAATACTCCCCTCTATGAGCAAGAGGAACCCTGACTCCAACCACCATTCACCAGCCACCATAACAAACCAGATTTGCAGTGTGGAGTAAGTTGCTTCAAGGAAAGGAACAATAACTTACTTCCCCCTAAGTACAAGGTGGGAGCAAACCAGGAGCTGTAGGTCTAAATAACAGTTCATTCTCTCATCTGCTCTTGGGATGCTAAAGCTTTGCACTGCTTTAGTGCAGATTGTGAAGTTACAGTATAGTCTTTGAAATATTAGGATCTGAATGGAACGCAAAAGCAAAGCTCCACGATAGGTAATATCTACCCCACCGGTTCCAACCCAGGACTCTGGGAGACTCACTCGCCTGCTCACTTGCTCTGTAGGGTGTCCGGCCTCTTGTCAACTTTTCTGAGTCATTCCTACTCCAGTCTGGGTCCCATCTGACCACCACCTGATTCTAGGGAATGTCACCTACGGGCACCCAGCCCTCATTTCTGCCAGGTACTGAGTGTTTCTGCTTGCCAGCATGAGGCAGTCTCTGCTCCGATCCTCTCCAGGAGCTGCCATAAACTGAGATGCCTGGCTGGCTTTTAAATCCTGCCTCCAGTCCAAGTATGCTCAGCAAGGGCTGAGGGGTGGGGCCTTCTTAGCCCAGAACTGTTCCTTAACCTCTTCCTGGCCAGTCTATACACCCTGTCACAGAAGCATTCAGAGTTTTATTCAGAGGACTGGATTAAAGTCAAAGCCACCACTTATTTAAGTAAAACTAATTTGTTCTGACATAAATGGGAGAAATTGTTCAGCTAAAAGAACCACCTCCCTGGACTTTTGCCCAAACCAGAACCTTTCCTAGAACATACTATAAATGAAGGGTCCATCCCATCTCCACTGAATCAAGACTACATGCAAAGAAAGTGACACTGTACTCCCTGTTCCTGATTCACCACTGCATTATTCCAGTTTTAGGGCAGTGTAACTGCATTGTAATGACTGGAGTTATGTTGGTGTGCATACAACCGGAGGAACACAGAGGTCCCCATATCTTCAAACACAAAACATGACGCTGCTAACAGTCTGGGCTGACACATGACGGGCTGCTCTACAGCAGGAGTGACCAATAGGAATTCTGGTTTCTTACAGTAAGAATTATTCCTGGGGACTTTAGGGCTCATTCACTAGAATTAAACCTCTGCCACTCAGGAAAGGGTTTCAGAATGGTCAGCTCCACCACGGGGAGTGAGAACAGAATCTAGGGTTCCAACCAGTGGATGAAGGATGGAAGTAGACTGAAAATAGGAGTGTGGAGATTTTACTGTACAAGCCAAGGAGCAGGGGGAAACTGGCTTGGCTGTGTGGCAAAGAGAGCTTTGCTTTCTTGTCCCTCAATCCCCTTGACTCTGCCCCTTGGCTTCTCCCCTTTCTTTTTCCCATTGGGATGCCCAGTGCTACCCCCAGATGCTTCCGAACTATAGAAGAAGCCTTTCTTTCCATGTCTTGTGGCTCTGCACAGGAACCGGTCATATACATGGAGACTTTATTGGTTATGGTTAATGTCGCTAGTGACGACACATTCATTCACAACATGGAGCTTTGCACAAATGTTACGTGGTGTTACATTCTGGCTTCTCACTTTTTCAAATGACTCTTTTTTTAAAAAAAAACCCACCACCACACTGCTCTCTTGTCATCTCAGGGAGAAGTTGGAACATTTCCTCTGCTTCATCAAACTGAGTTCCTTGGAAATGTAAATGGGACATGTTCTAAATGTGACTCCAGGGACAAATGTAGTTATATCTGAAAAAGAATTAATCTGTTTACAGCAAGAGTCGCCTTTTTAGATACATGAAGTCCCAAGCCTGTGTAACTAATTCACTTGCCCACCTCTGTATTGTATTCAGAACCCGGGGAGTTTGGAATAGGTCATAAATTTTCCAGCACAGGTTTTATTTCCCTCTCATTTAAATGTTTTCTGAACCATGAATTATTTATAAGTGATTCACTAAAGAAATAGCCATTTACATTGTATCAAATGCATTTTTAAATATGAATTGCAGGAAGAAGCACCACTTTATTGTTTAAATGGTATTATGAAAAAAATATGACTTATCTAGATAATAACAAGCTTATAGTGAGAGATGAGCTAAATAATATAAGAGAGAGCCCCATATCTAAATACGTAGGTAACCTCTACTTCTAAGCATAAAACCCTGTTACAATAATTATCATCAGCATAGTGGTGAAGTTGTTCCTCAGTAGTGATGCAAAAGCTGAAGATCTTCACAGCAGGGTCTAAAAAGTTTGCATCCATGTTATGTGATGTGTTCTCCAACTGTTGTGCAGCCAAATGTTAAAAAATATTGATTTAAAAATTAAAGCTGCAAGTTTGGGGTCACTGTGATTTGTTGGGTCATATTATCTGTGGTTTGTGGGTATTTGGCAATAAGGTATTCATAAAAACAGTACTGATTGTCAGAAGCTGCAAAAATGAGTATACATATGGAAACCCCATACCTAAAGTGCAATACGCATTATTCCTCATTTGTTGATTATTAGTCTTCTGTTTTAAAACTTTTAGTTTTGTACTTAAGGAACAGAAACAACGCCATATGCTATACATGCAGTGTGTGAATGGTCACCTCTCAGAACATTTTGCAAGCAATCCAAGACTTAAATTTGTTAGCATAAACTATCCAATGAATACTAGCACATAGCTAGTAATACATTCACACCAAACATTGAGTTCGTTGAACAGAAAATGGTTTACATTATCATTGAATGTTCTTCACATTAAATAGTTACAGCAGTTAAAGCATGAACTTCATCATCCTCAATAGAAGCAGGACATTGGGATGCTGGGGAATGCTACATACCACATGTTGAGCTGCCTCTTTAAGTAGTGCATTGCTATGTAGGGGTTTTACCCATCTTTCCTTCCTCAGGCCCAGAGAGAGGGTCACTTGCCCTTTACATCAGGAGACTAACCACTGATCAAGACTCCCAGGGTTCTAAGATGATGCTACAAGGCTTACAAGTGGGAATGATGCTGGTTGTTGCTAGGTCATTCCATTGATCTATGTATTGGAACAAAATAACTTCTGTGGTTAAGCTGTATGAGGATAACGACATAGCCGGAAAAAAATGTGGGTGGATAATTGCCACCTCAGAGAAATATATGAAAAAGAGTATTATATTGTGGCTACATGTGAGGATCCCATATTTTAAAATGCCACTGGTTACTTTCATCCTCCTGGGACAAGGAGGGGAGAGAGAGATAAATCATCAAGACTAACTGACATAGAGGCTGACGCCCTCCTCTCTGTCAGTGACCCATTGACATCACGTGCATGAATGGCTTCAGAACCAAATATCACACAGAGACCCATTTCATTGTGTGGCTTTCCATTGGCACTAAATCCACCTGTGGACCTCTCCGTTCGTGTTCTGGGTCTCGAATGCTGGCAAAGGCAAGGTGTGTTTCTGCTGCTCGAGCATCTCCCTGCAGCCCACTTTTTTTAACTGCTCTTCATTCTGAATGATCATTCACTTGTTTGTGTGTTTGCAAGTGAGGTGACTGAGATAGGACTTTCAAAGTCAGTTTGTGAGAAAAACAAGGTAGGTGAGGGAATATATTTTAATTGGACCAACTTCTGTTGGTGAAAGAGACACGGTTTAAAGCTACAGAGAGCTCTTCTTCAGATGTGGAAAAGGTCATCAAAACTTCATAGGTAAATACAAGGTGGGACAGATTGTTTGGAGAGAGAGAATGGATTGAACTCCCTGGTTAAGCAAAGATGGCACTATTATGGTTTGTATTGTTGTTGTAGCTGTGTTGGTCCCAGAATATGAGAGAGATAAGGTAGATGAGGTAATATCTTTCATGGGACCAACTTCTCTTGATGAAAGAGACAAGCTTTCGAACTTACACAGAACTCTTCTTCACGTCTGGTTATGTTATGGTTATCAGTGGAACAATGTCTTTGTAAGCTCACATAATGTGCCAACACAACAAAAGACCCACATCACATGACATGGAGCAATGCAAGACGATGACATTTTAGTTAATTGCTTGCAGTGTTGTAGAAATCTGGGTCCCAGGTGTAGCTCCAAAGTTTGTCTCTTTCACCAACAGAAGCTGGTCCAATAGCAAATATTATCTCATGTCAGTTGTCTCACTTTAGTTAGCTGGTAGTGTGCCTGAATATCTGTGGCAGGCGACTCCTGCAATGAGCAGGTTTCCCTACATTTCTGTTGTTGAGTGTAGATATGTGTGATGCTAAAAGAATAAATGTATGGTGCCTTGAACTTTCTTCAAGCTGGTATTGCTGAAGGGATTTTACAAACTTTGGGAACATCCAAGTCAACTACCAGAAAGCCATAGATAAAAATCACATTTTTACATGCTTGTGAGACATATACAAGGTGTGTGGACAGTTCAGTGGCATCTAATATATAATTTCAGTTGGGTTTTTTTTAGTAGCTCTTGTGGTAATAAATATGTATCTACAGCCCAAAAGCCTGTAACTGGGCTAGACTAAACTATGCTATGGGCTATGGCATGGCAAAGGTGAAGCATATTACAGGTTAAAGCACTGGAATTCTGGGAGGCAAGAAAAACCTTAAATTCATATAGAGGTTTTCCCTGCCCATTTCATCTCCCACCCCACTTCTGTTGCTTACAGACATTGCTTTCGACTTCTGCATGCATTTTTTCAACACAGCTCTGCTTAATTGTCCCATTACAAATTGAGAAGCTGAAGTCTCTCTTTTTTTCTTTCAGCATCCTTCCTTCATCATTAAAAACAGGTGTGTCAGGATCAGTACTTCCAGATACCTCTGATGCTCTGAGGTATGCAAGAACAGCAATGGAATTATAAGCAGGTACGTTCATATGGTCTTCTCTTTTAGCCTCTTACATCATCATATCTTTTAGACTCTTATTCTCATCATCAGCATGGAGACAGTGGGTTTTTCCATTGAGATTAGAAATAAATCTGAGTTATTAAAATCTGCATTTTGATTCTGATCCCTCTCTGCTTTCCCAACTAAAAGTTCATGGTGTTCTGAGATGGTGGTTTGCTTCAGGCCCATTTCAAATTTAAATACTTGGGGACATGAATAATAATACATAGGACATGCATTTTAGTGTTTATTTTCAAAGAATTTTAGAAACACTAATAAAATAACAAGGCTTGTGGACAGAGGGAAGTGGTAAACATGGTATATCTTGATTTTAGTAAAGGTTTTGATACTGTCACGCATGACCATCTCGCAAATAAACTAGAGAAATGCAGACTAGATGGAGCTACAGGAAGGTGGGTGCATAACTGGGAAATAGTTCCCAGAGATTAGTTATCAGTAGTTCACAGGCAAATTGGAAGGGCATATTGAGTGGGGTTCCGCAGGGATCATTTCTGGGTCTGGGTCTGTTCAGTATCTTCATCAATGATTTAGATAATGGCATAGAGGGTACACTTATAAAGTTTGTGGACAATACCAAGCTGGGAGGAGTTGCAAGTGCTTTAAAGGACAGGATTAAAATTCAAAATGATCTGAACAAACTGGAAAAATGGTCTAAAGTAAAGAAATTCAATAAGGACAAATACAAAGTGTTCCTTCCTATCAGTTGCACACATACAAAATGGGAAATGACTGCCTGGGAAGGAGCACTGCAGAAAGGGATCTGGAGGTCATAATGGACCATAAGCTAAATATGCGTAGACAATTGCTAGGGACAGCCCTGACAGTAACAATTGTGGATTGTCAAGTTGCAGTTGTGCAATAATCTCAGAAGGTCATACTGTCAAAGGGTTTTATTAATAGTGTGCTTCACACTTGACTTATTTAAAGACTTGCCATCATTTGGTGACATAAGCAGTTCTAGCTTCTTCAGACATCTCTGTAGGTTCATATGTCTCTATTTGGTTCCCTCATTAACTGGCCTTTCTCATAAGAATGTTCCTTGAAGTCCTGTCAGAGTTTGCATGTTTTTCTGTGTTTTGAGGTTTTGACCCTTCTGTAGATTGGCTGAAAACGGAAGCAAAATCGTGAAATCTAATAGTTCTGGCATGGTCTCTTATTGACCATTCAGCGTTTGCTGAGAGGTGACTAATTTCAGACTTTCTTTTCCTTCCCTCCTGTTTCTTCAGACAGTCCTCTACTGCACTAACTCGATACATTTATACAATAAACATCTCAACAACCAGGCCAACATACAATATTCATATACGACCACAGAGTAGCTCCAAATCCACCACAGCACATTGTGACGATAGTGGTCAAATTGCCTATAATTAGAGAAATCATTGTTGTATTCTGTCCAGACCTCGGAACAGAGTAGGACGCATCACCATTACAGCAAAGGAATTCAGAAACACTATCTATATATTGTAATGAGGAAGATGGAGGTATAATTGAGGCAGTCCCCAGAAGACTTGTAAACCATTTCCCGAGACAGACATGTTTTACAGTACTTGACTCCAACAGAAACAACAAAATCTTAACTAATAAACTCTCAGTAGGAATCTTTGAAATCCTCTGCTGATTTCAATACTACCAGGACCAAGGTACATTATCTGCAAAGTGTTATGTGTGGTAGTAAGAAAAGAAGATAAATTAGCATTTAATATGATTTAAATTTTCAGTACAAATCCTCTTCTGAGATAGATATTTTTCTAGAATCTTTCATTAAATTCAAAGTTGATCATTCAAGCCATGTTGTTGCACCAACACATAATACAAAACTATTTAATTTTTCTAATAGCTAATACCTAAGTCTCTGATCCTATGCACACTTATGCATGTTAGTAGAACTATTGTAACTAATGAGACTAAGCATGTACATCCATATTTGCTTAAATCTGGATGAGTAGTGTAGAAAATGTTATGTAGATATTGGTATGAATTTTTCAAGGAATTCATTTCATCCATATATATGCTCCTGTTGTGTTTACTGTAAAATTAACATTCAAACCCATAGATTTTAGTAACATGAGAATTCATAAAATGTTTTAAGTTCATACTTCCACATGCTCTCAGATATCTAATTTAAAGTTTGCACTCTACAAGAATTTGCACTACAAACTGGATCGTAATTACATTTATCCAATCAGAGAAGTGATATGTGATTTACTGAACCAATCAAATGAAGCAAATCAGTTTAAATTTTAAGAGGCAAAGCACTACATTTAAAAAATAAATGGAGGGAAATAGTCTGTAAATTAGTTAAAGTAATTAATAAATCAAACCAAATTGCAGTCTGTTCACAAATGGACAGAACATGCATGTAAATATATTGCATGTATCATTTGTTATGAATTATTCATTCAACTCTGATAAAATCTTTCTTTAATTAGCAAAAGCAAAAAGATAAAAGTGACTTAATTCAGATATATCTGATGCAACAATAATGCATTACCCACAAGACTTATTAGATTATACAAGTTTTAAAGAAATTAAATTAGTATTATTATCAAGTGTGCATATTAATATATTCTAATGATTTCTCAATTCATATTTACAAAAACCATCACTGATGACAGGGACTCATTAAAAACAAATTACTTTATACAACCTGGCTGCAGCAGAAACTGGATCTGAAGATGTGATGCCAGAACTTAACTGAAACAGATATAAATATATTATGGATGGAATAACTGAATTTATGGGAAGCATACCACTGGTAACAGACCATTACATAAACACAGTTTGCTTGAACTGTGCCAAAAGTTTGTTTCTGGCCAATCTATTTCTGACTGAATATGTAAATTATCCAAAGGAAAATACTGTTTCTGAGCTGTATAAATATTTGGTCTCAAAGCCAGGACTGAACAAATGGTTTCTAATGTGAAATTTAAATGTATGACCTGATTCAATCCCCTGTACTTAAATGAAAGCAGATCAAGCTCTTAGTTTGTATCCTGATTAATTATTATTATTATTATTATTACACAGGGTGGCAATAAAATGCAGGTTAGGAATGATCTGACATGAGTGGAATGGGCTAGATATCCTTCGGTAGGGCTAGATTCCATCAACTGATCTCTGTTGGTTTCTTTTTGTGTCCATTATAGGCCAGAAGACACCAATAGCTTCAAGCAGAGAATCAGGAGCACCAGGCAACTGTGGAATATTGCTATGTTCTAAAATCTGATTTGTCAACTACAACTAATAGAAACCAAATGAAAGTGTTTAACTGGAATTTCCAGTAGGGTACCAACTGTTCAGTCTAATAGTTCCAAACAGGAAAATTTCTACCTGAAGAAGAGCAGTCAAAATCTTGTCTATCTCACCAACAGATTTTGGTCCATTAAAAGATATTACCTCACACACCTTGTCCCCACATCATTTTCCAGGAGGTTTTCAAGGAGACAAAAGGCCACCAGGAAGCACATTAAGTACTGTTTTTAATTATTTTGTGAGGAAACTTGGTAATGTTGTGAAAAGAGATGTAGTCACTAATTAGAGAGATGGCAAATGTTTGCCTTAGGATGCAAATGTTTTACTGTAATTAGTGATAAAGCAGATGAGCAGTAGCCAGGAAGTTTAGAGTTTGGGACTTTTGAAACTGAGGTAGTAGAGAGCTGCTGGCAAAAATAGTGAAGAGAGACCAACCTTAGATTAAAGCTTTGGAAGCCAGACAAAAAGTCAAAGGCCTGGGATAGGTAAGATAAGATGTATTTAAGAGACTTAGCACCAGTTTGAAGCCAATGGAACTACGTTGATTTATACCAGGTGAGGAATTGGCTTTTGTCTTTGTCAGAACACAATCTTTTTATCTGCATACAGTAGCTTTTATACAGTTGTCACCATTCACAAGTCAAATAATCATGTCCCAGTGTTGTGACTAAAATTGGTTAAGGGTCTTTAGAAAATTCAGTGGCATGAGTGTTCTCTGCACTTCACAAGAGCCTTCATTAGTAAGCTTCATTTTTCCTGTGATGTTAATTTTAATATTTTAATATTTACTTAAGGTAGGATTTTAAAAAAATGGTCAATATTGGCCGATCTCCACTACCAGTGACGTTAATAAGACTTTTGCCATTGACTTCAGTGGGAGCAGCAAGGCAAAATCTGAGGGCTTTTGAAAATCCAATCCTTTATTTTTACAGACATATAGCTCCTGCTGCCTTTTCAGTGAATTGCTCCACTGGGGACCAACTGCACTCCCTGCAACCAAGGTAGAAGATGCTGCACTCCCTCTAATCAGAGGATGAAGCTCCTTACTTCTATCTCCTACACCACATGTCCATGTTAGAGAGACCCATGATGTAGTCCACAGTGCCCACACTATGCTAGATTCTTTAATGCTTGTACTTGTAGTTTGATCTGCATATTATATTTGAGGACACAAAACAATGCATCAAATTTAAAAAGAGAGAGAGAGATTTCTGGATAGATTCACCAGCTGCTTATTTTAAATCTGGCTTCTTCCTTCCATCCTATCTATATGCAAACACTACTTAAAATTAGTTGGATCCATTATTATAATGGCAATCATGCAAACATTTCAAGGTTTTATTTGCTGGTATTACCACTGTAAAACAATGTCCCTAGGTGGTTCATTTTCAGCCAAGATCAACCATGGAACCTCTGGATCTAAAAGTATGAGTCTCAGTTCCCTGAGCGAAAGGACACAGCTCTGTTAGGGCAAAGGCTATAACTGATTTGTAAATCACTGTGTGGGCCAGTCTCTACTAGAGGACAAAGAGCTGCACGGTATGGATTATAGCACTGTATCTCAACTTTAATCAGGAAGACAGTGAATAGTTATTTGTTTTCAGTGAAAGACGTTACTCATGGAAAACCCCTTATTCAAGTCTACTTGGAGAACTATATAGAAGCAGTTTATTTGTTAAGTGTGTAAATATGTATATGTGGAAGGCAGGACGCTTTATTCTATACAAAAGTGTGAATACAAATACTTCATCTAAACTATTTCACATCACATAGTGTGTGAATAGAGCAGTCAGATTTTCAGTAATACAAAGTGACAGTCAAGATAGTTTACAAGTTTAAAGTATTTTATGTAACATGTATTTTTGGAACAGCTGACAATCATGCTTTGTCAGTGTTCTGGCTAGGGAAGCAAAACTATTCATTAACTATATATATATATGCTCTAATAACAGAAAAAAAAGATTAGCAGTGATATTTCAGCTAGTGGAAGAAAACAGAAAATAGCAGTTGCCAGTATCTCTTTTTTAGTTAGCACTTTTTTTCTGCTTTCATAATAATGGTGATTAGCCGTCACAAGCAAAACTACATATACTTTTATATTTGATAATTATGCATGCATATACTCGTTATATTTACTATTTACTGTGATGCGGTGGACTAGGCCCAGAGGCCCAGCGTTCTGCCACACCCCATTCAAGGAAGGAACAGAAGAGAAGTCCTCCAAGCAGCCTAGAATGGTTGCAGGGAAGCAGCCAATGAGAGAGGCTGCAGGGAGCAGTCAATCAGGGCCCAGGAGGGCCGCATAAAAGGACCTGCAGAACAAAGCAGGAGTCATTTGTTGCCTGGAGTTGACGAAGAGAGAGTGAAAGAGCAGCAGAACCATGGAGAGCTCAGTGCCACCAGGGACTGAGAGAGCGAGAGAGCTCCTACTGTCTGCTAGAACTGAGCCTAAGACAGTTGCTAGCGGGGACCAGGGGAGCAATGAATGAACTCCTGGCTGATTGCTGGGACTGAGTAAGGACTGAGCCTGGGGAGGGCCATAGGAAGACAATATCTCCAGGGAAGAAGCCCTGGGGCTACAGCCTGCTACCAGAGTCAGGACTACTTAAAAACTGATCTTGAGGACGGCTAGAGAAACACCAACCGAGAGGTACTGAAGTAGTTCCCTGATGGCCTGTATACTCTGATTCATATACAGACAGTGTGTGAGACTCAGCCAGAGGACTGCGTGACGGGTTCAGTCACAGAGACCCCTTGGGACTGTCACCTGACGTGCTGAGACTACCTCTAAGCCCGCTTTCTCTGCCACTTTTGGCCTCTAGAGCTAGATACGCTAATCTGCAGCAACACAGACCTAGGGTCTGACTCACGGCCCCAAAACTGCAGACTTAATTGAAAACAGGTTAGCGAGTGTTCCTGTCTCTAGCACCCAGCTTCCAACGGGATATAAACCCCAAATAAATCTGCTTTACTCTATATAAAGCTTATACAGGGTAAACTCATAAATTTTCCGCCCTCTATAACACTGATAGAGAGATATGCACAGCTGTTTGTTCCTCCTGGTATTAATTACTTACTCTGGGTTAGTTAATAAGCAAAAGTGATTTTATTAAATATGAATTTAATAGGATTTAAGTGGTTTCAAGTAATAACAGACAGAACAAAGTAAGTTACCAAGGAAAATAAAACAAAACACGCAAGTCTAAGCCTAATACATTAGGAAATTACAGATGAAATCTCACGCCCGCCCCCAGAGATGGTCGAATAAGCTTCATTCACAGATTGAACTCCTTCCTAGTCTGGATCCAGCAACCACTCACACTCCCGTAGATATTGTCTTTTGTTCCAGTTTCTTTCAGGCATCTCTTTGGGGTGGAGAGGCCATCTCTTAAGCCAGCTGAAGACAAAATGGGGGGTTTCTAGGGCCTTTTATATTCTCTGTCTTGTAGGCAGAAACCTCTTTGTTCTTCTGTGCAAAATCACAGCAACAAGATGGAGTTTGTAGCCACCTGGGCAAGTCACATGTCCATGAATGATTCAGTTTTTTGCAGGCCAACAGTATTGTTTACATGTTCGTTTGAATGTTCCCAGGAAAACTCAGGTGTGGATTGGTTTCTCCCAAAGTCCATTGTCAGTTAAGGGTTTCTTGACTGGGCACTTGCTGAGAATAGTCCTTTCTCAAGAAGTTGACCAAATGCTTCACTGGGCTACTTAGAATCAAACACATTGAGATACAAGTACATAGACAATATTCATAACTTCAAATACAGAAATGATACGCACATACAGGCAGCATCATCCTAACCAGCAAAATACAACCTTTCCATAGACATCCCACTTGATTTCCTCTGTACAAGACCTAATGCAACCATGAGCCATATGGCTACAGTTCATGCCAATAATGAAACAGGCTGAGTCACTGAAAAACCACCTCAGAAACCACTGCCAACTGTCACCAGACATAAAAGACTACAGATATACCTGGCCAGAAGAGAGCGCTTGTGAGAAGTGAGTTCCGCCCTATTATATTTAGTCATCATTTAGCATCTCTCTTATGGGTTGCAATATTGTGGTATTTGAGAGCTTTGCAATGTTTAATCTAGTTATTTTCACAATACCCCTTTGAGGCAGGAATTACTATTATCCCTCTTCTACAGATGGGGTACTGAAGCACAGAAAGGCTAAGTGACTGGTCCAAGGAAGTCTGTGAGAGAGTGGAGACTATAAGCCAGATCTCTCAAGCATTTGGGAAGTGCTCTAGCCACTGGATCATCATTCTTCTCTATGAGTAATTGCATGGAAATACAAATGAGCTATAAGCTGAATGGTTTTCTGGTCATTGTTGTTTAATCAAACCACTCTTTTGCCCATATCCTCTCACTCCTGTAGAATGCTACTAACATATCTCCTGAAACTCCTAAATCCAGACTGCATAGGTCAAAATTAATGATGGTATTTCGTTGTGGTGGAGTTACATCAGGGATCAGTTTGGCCTTATGTGTCTCCCAACCCCTCTTAAATGTCACAAACTTGGGCTGGAAATCTAGTTTCTAATTTTAAGAAATGCAGCTTGTTAGTGGGAGGCAAAAGGACAGAATTCAAATAAGGGAAAAGAACACACATATTATGTGAAAAGAACACACACACATAGGGCAGCATATTATGTTGGTAAAAGAAGGAAAAACAATTGGAGTAAGTGGTTTATCTCTCTTCATTTCTGACTCACAAAACCCACTGAGCAAGTAACTTATATACCCAGAGTTGAAAAGTGTTCATTTCATGACTCCCTCCCTCCCTCTTCCCCCCAGTTTGACCCTGGAAATATTTTTGTGTGTGTGTGTTTTAGAGAGCAGCTATTTAGATCAGAGATAGGTGCCACACAAAAACCCAGTATAGAAACACTCTTGGCTGGTGATACTGGGAGCCAGTTCTAAACTTTGCAACTGGGCCCATCACTATAATGTACCTGAACCAAAACCCCAGATCCAAACTTGGTGGCTCAGACCTATCTCCAGTTTAGAGCATAAAAGACTTCCAAACAAGTTTTATTTATATTATTTACTAACCCCCAACAGTGAGCACTATGTTGTAAAATATACAACTTAATATATGGGATGAAATCCTGGCTCCATTGAAGTCACTGGCAAAACTCTTGTTGACTTCAAAGGGGCCTAGACTTCACTTACAGGTAGTTTACAATCTAAATTTCATGATTCTTCCACTCTAGGGAGACAAAAGTATTAGATCCAGATTCCTTTATGCTCACTGATGTTTGCTGCTGAAAAGTTTTTTCTTTTATTTCAGTAAAAAAAATAAAGTCCAAAATTTCCATTGGGAATTATTGGTTAATAATGATTTGGCCTCATATTCATTTTTTTCAGTGACATAGCGGCCTGTAATGGACCCCTCATGCGCTTGTGCCACAAATTAGCCAGAGACAGTGTCTGTGCAAGCACCAGTGCCCTTTTATTTCCTTGTGTCAGTTCCCACCACCACTTATATACAGTTCAGTCTAGGTGCCCCCACTGGGGGACAGCTAGCTTCTTCAGCTAGCAGGGAGCTCCTCTCTTTCCTGTATGCCCCCCACCCTCACTTCCTCCCTGCAAGCTTTATCTAGCCTCCTGGCTAATAAGGCCCCCTGGTGTTTTTCCTTAAGCCCTTCCGGGAGCCACACCCAGCCAGTTGCAATTAATACCCCTTAATTGGAGCTGGGCTAACAGGGGCTGAGCTAACAGGGGCTGGCTCAGAACCTCTGGGCCAGCACCCTGGTACACCGGCACTGCCAAGATTAAATTTTTATGGGTAAAAATGCCTATAAAAATAGATTCACACTCACTCACATGCATACACACACTGTTCTGGTAGAATGCCACAATACTAGATTATGACTAATATTAACAGACCATTCAGTTCAATGGATAATTGTTAAAGCAATGATTCTCTCATCTATTTAAAGAGATAATTCACAGTTCTTTGATTAGGAAGCTATGGTGTGTGAAGTACAAGGTTACAAACAGCATCTGGCTACCAAAACCCTCTCCTAGCCACTCCCAGCCAGCCACAACTCTCCCCCATCTTCTTAGAGGTGCAAACACATAACGGGAGGCCAGCCACACAAGGGAATTCTACTTCGATGTCACTGGCCTGAAAGGAGGAACCCCAGGGCTCTCCTTCCCCATGGCTGTTTCCTGTGCTACTGGCTAGGTGCAATAGGTGGGTTGCTCCAGGGCTCCTCGTATTCCCCACTGCCTCTGGTGCTGCAGTATGAGGGAAGAGCAGGTGGGATAGGGCCTCCAAGTCTCTGAGTCCTCTTTCTGATGGGGTAGATAAACCTCATACTGGAGAGATAGGGGAGCAGGCACAGCTCTGGATCCAGGAAGTCCTACTCCAGCAGGCCTGATGGGCATGCTCCAGTTAGAGAAGGGACTTAAAAGGAGTTTTCAGGGCAGGAGGGTAGTGAGTAGAAGAGACACACCTGCACTCATTATCATGGCAGGTCTGTGTCAGGAGGGTATCTCTGTAGGAGTACTGCTGTATGAAGCTTGGACTCTCAAACCTGCAAGCGTCCATAGGTTGGATTGCAAGGGACAATCACAAGCCAAGGAGGGTCAGAGGAGTAGGAAGAGCGCCAGGGAAAAGTGTTAGCTCAAGTGCAAGTAGAAGATGCCTTCCTTACAGTGCCCAAGGGGGGCCCAGGGTCAGAGCCCAGTGGAGTGGGAGGGCCCAGGTTCCCCTGCCTCCACAAGTTAAATGGGGCTGCCGCTACAGACTCTAACAGCTAGGTGAGAGCTGATCCACTCTCACATCTGCTCCTTCTCTTTTGCTCTCCCAATTCCTGATAAAAGGCAGCTGACATTACTCTCAAAATTAGCATGGACACTTGATCTTTGTTCATTGATGGAGGTAGAATGACTAATACAATCAGCCCAATTTCTATATTGTATTCAGACTTAAAACCAGGCTGACTGGGATCAGGGAAATCTGAGGCCTGTAAGTACCACCAGAGCTGCCTCATGGCAACAACCAGGATTATCCATGCTGTGCTGCTGCTAGACACTCTGCAGATGCCTGGTTGAGGCAGAGAATTTTTTCTTCTTATTTCTTGCACAGCAAGGATACAAAATAGACCTTTACCATACTTGGTCAGACTCAAAATGAGACTTCACTGATAGCCACCTAGCCATCCAGCTTCCCGCTTTATCTTCCAAAGGCTATCATGGTGACTTATGAAGGTAGAAACAGGGGAAGAGGATATTTAGGACCAGGCAGCATCTGGTCCTAAACATCTGCTTAGTAGTACCTCACCCCATTAATAGATCCATTGAACTGAATCGGTTGTCAAGGACAAAAAAGACATGTAGTCTCCGAATGGGCCACTGATAGAGTGGTCATTAGAGTAGTATCATGCATTTTATATAGATAGCAAGCATATAATGTGGTGTAATAAATATTTTGAGACTTCGCTGAAGTTGCTGAACTAAAACGGCAACTCTTTACTCTTCTAATTAGCAAAACTCCAGAATCTCAGGAGACTGTCAGTAATTGCTCTCAACATAATTTAAAAATGACATTGGCACTAATCATAGATGAAATCTAACAGTAATTACGCCTTTCAGACTGGAAATTATTGTATCATTGGGATTAGTTGTGAAAATGAGGTAAACCCTTCATTGTTAGCCTGAGATCCACATCACTCTGTATACACCCAGCTGAGAAAAGGTAATAGAGATAGAACTACCTTGTTTCCTCCAAGTAGAATACTAGAATATTTTTGAAAAGAGTAAAATTATGGTGTTTCAGAACTGCAATGGTTGCTCATCAGTATCTCAAGTAACCAAAACACTTCAAGGATTGGGCCATTCAAAACATATGATCATGTATTTTTATTATAGACACATAGAGACTTCAATCAAGGATCAGGATCCCTTTGCACTAGACACTGTACAGACCAATAAAAGAGTCAACAGTTTCTTCAGAATCAGATGCAGTCATTTTGTATGTGTTTATGTCCATATTTATCACAGCAATTATTGTAAGCTCAACTGTCTATATTAAAAATATAATTAGAAATGTATTAAGGCAGAGCTAAAAAAAAAGTCTTCTCCCCACATCTTCACCCCACTGTATAACCCTATTAAACAATCCCCACTCATATAAAATCCCTTTCTTCTCTCTCCTCCAAAACATGGCTGTGCCTTTAAGACAGTTTATTCAAATGTCAGTATACTCCGTTCATAGCACACCAAGGAGAACAGGGACTGATCAATCAAAACCACAGAGGCATAAACAGAATGTTGTTTATCAAAATGTAATCCAAAAAGACAAATGAAAAACATCTTTTACTACTAGACGTGCGATAATTTGTCTTTGATTATCAAAAGTGAGAAATACATTTTTATGGCTTGCTTTACTTAAGGCCTGCCTTTTATAGGAATGATCTTTATCATTCTGGTGCCTTGCGCATTTTAACCTGTAGTTTAACTGAAATATTTATTAGGGTTTCATTTATTTATATTTTGTGAAGTCTCATTCTTTAAAGTGATTGGAAACCTCAAAAGTTTTAATTACGATAGGTTCAGCAGTATTAACAAGAATTAAACACTGGTACTGTATATAGTGTACGGTCTTTTTGCATTCAATAGCAGCTCTCACACATCTTTGGACTTGTTGCATTGGCAGAGAGAATACCAGCCAAAAAATCAGGATCATCCTTTTATTAAATGGTATAGTTGTGACTCTCCATCAGAGAGATTTAAACTGGATCCCCGGCAATTTAGCTCCATCACCTCAATGTGCCAAGGGGAAAACTTATTTTGTCAACATAGAATGATGATGATGAGAATAAGATAGATTCTCAAAGCATCTTTATGTGAGAAGTTCAAAGTGTTTGAGCTTACAACACACTGTGAGGGAGATGCGTTGCAATGAAGCCTATGGGACTCAGATCATGTTCTTTTGGGGCCAAATGTTCCAAGAAGGCCCAAGAAACTGGGGAGATCCTTAGTGACCCAAGGAGGGAATGGAATTCTTCTCTACCCCTCAGGATTTGAAGAGGTGATAGAACGGCTCAGGGTTGCAAAAGACCCTTTAGCTGCAGCTTGCCCCCTCCCAGGGGCAGACAGGGAAGAATATGACTGAAGCAGCAGAGCTACTAGCTTAGATTTTCCCCTACTCGCAGGATCAACTTGCCTGGTAGGCTGCATGGCTACTGTGAACTTTGCTGCACAGCACACAGGGAGTCTGTACCCCTGCATATGCTTCTGGCATCCTGTAGGGGAATAGACTCCTTTTGTTATTTAGGGGTAGGACTAGAGGTAAAAACAAATAGCTCTTGAACATTGTTTCAGTGAGTAGCTTTGAACTAAACCTCTCATCTTTTAATAAAGTGAGATAAATAAGCTTCTGTTCCAAACAAAAGGTTTATTTATTGATATCCTTACATTTACGGTGAAGCTGAAACCCTCCTCTCCCACCAGCCCCTAGTTGTCTCAGTTGCTCAATTCCTGTAAGCCTTCACACAAGGAAGTTCTCTGGATTTATGGCTGTCAGGTGCTCCATAATAAGGGGAAGAGGACAGCATTGCCCTATGGTAATTAGACTATGATAAAAAGTGGAGCTAGAAACAGAAATTCAAACATTTCAAACTTTCCACTTCATTTTTATCTCCCATCCCCTCGCCCCAATACTCTGTGCTAAGGATTAATACAAGGGAGGTAGGCCTCTAATGAAACAATCCAAACATACGCAATCATTCCTCAGGTCAATTTACTAGGAGCCCGCTATTTTTTCTAGTACCAAGCAAAAGAGTTTTCAAATAAATTGTTCAAGTTATAAAAGGCCATACTTTTCAGAGGCTTAAAGTTCTTAAGGCTAGAAGAGATCATTATCATTTTGACAGATATTGCAATCCTATGAAGTATCTTCAGGGACGTTGTATTAAATCGTTCATAATTTTATGTATTATGTTCTACTCCGGGGGGAGGGTTACCATAGATCCTCCAGGAATTAAAAATACAAGGGGGTGATTAAAGCAAATCATTCAGACTGTAACACCCCCTGGAGTAGCTTGCATATACTGGTTCAAGCTGGGTTTTTCCAGAGAATAGGGAACAAAGAAAGAGCTTTTGTATAAAAGGTTTATCTCAAATTGACACAGGGCCTTCTTTCTGAGCCAGCAAATAGACATGTACTTTTGGCCAAAGGAACCCCAATCTTGCTGAAGGGTTGGAAGGTCTTTGGCCTGCTAGGGCTCCAAAAGATTGATGGGGGTTTCCCTGATATATTTAGTGTGGGTATAAATCTAACTTTTATATATTTTCTCTGTAATGCTTTTACCTTAAGAATACATGTGTTTGCTTAGAAAAAGCAGTTTGGATTAACGGTTATTCACTCTGGTTATAGCCCCCAAAGAGAAAGTAATGCATAGGAGCTAGTTGTTAGGCAGGCTGGCTTGCTGGGGATATCACAACATAAGGAAGGAAGCAGTGCAGCCTTAAAAGTCCAGTCAGAAGGGAATCGGACAAGGTTCCCTACCCAGAGACAGGTGACAGCTGGAGACTTGAGACCGCACTGAACATAATAGGAGTGGACCACAGAGTTGGAATACTTGTGCAGTTTACCTGAACCCGTGACAGTGATAGTCTAGTCTGACTTCCTGCATAACACAAGCAAAAAGCTCTCACCTTACTTTCAAATCTTCGAAATGACCAGGCTGATTTCTGTCAGGTGTGATTGAATAAAACAAGTTACTATTCACTGTACAAGCTGCTGCCAAGCTAAGGTCTCTGCAAACTCAGAGGGGCATTTTACTGCCAGATTATAAACTATGTTTGCATACAGTAGTGGTGTAGCCATGTTGCTCCCAGGATATTAGACAGACGAGGTGGGTGAGGTAATATCTTTTATTGGACCAACAACTTCCGTTGGTGAGAGAGAGACAAGCCTTCGAGTTTACACATCGCTCTTCTTGCCCAAAGAACTCTGTGTGGCTCAAAAGCTTGTTTTTCTCACCAACAGAAGTTGGTCCAGTAAAAGGTATTACTTCATCCACCTAGTATCTCTGGATTATAAGCTAGTGATAAAGGGATTTATCATGAAAATACTGAAGCAGCTTTAACTAGAGTGACGCTAGCCAGCACCATCATTATATAACGACATTGATCAAGTCCATACGTCATCTGTCTAATGAAAAGGAAGTAATTATAGGCATCTGTAGATAATTCAATTGTTACAATGATGTATCTGTTGTATTGGATAAAGGCGGATGACCCAGACATCTGAGCCAACAGTGAAAAATAAAAAAAAACAAACCAAGTGCACATGCCCAAGTCAGAGGAAAGGTGAGAAATGTAACAGAGTGAAGATTAGCACATTGCATTTGCCACTGAGGATCCCAGCTTTTCAGTAGTGGAGAGAGGAAACTGAAAATGTCTAGTTGGTAAACTGATTCTTCTAATACAATTGCATAATAAAACAATTTGGAATTTGTGACTGTTTATCTACATTTAATCTGGTGAAAGTCATTACACGGCTAATTTCTAGAGAACCAAGGAGCCCAGGCTACCATGGTGAAAGGTACCTCGAAAGTGGTTGGCTCACGCCCTGCATGATAGCCCTCACAAAATGACATCGGCAGGTAAACATGAGTAGCTTAGCTGCTAAGTGGTTTAAAATGCTCCCTGTTCTCTTCAGTCAAGTCACATTCAACATTTTTTTATACAAGTGGTAGACCACTTCTGAAATGTGCCTGGCACAAAGCAGTTCCATAGACATAAGAAAGGCCATACTGGGTCAGACCAAAGGTCCATCTACCCCAGTATCCCTGTCTACCAACAGTGGCCAACGCCAAGTGTCCTGGAGTGAATGAACCCAACAGGTAATGATCAAGTGATCTCTCTTCTGCCATCCATCACCCCACTCTGACAAACAGAGGCTAGGAACACCATTCCTTACCCAGCCTGGCTAATAGCCATTAATGGACTTAACCTCCATGAATTTATCCAGTTCTCTTTTAAACCCTGTTAGTCCTTGCCTTCACAGCCTCCTCAGGCAGAGAGTACCACAGGTTGACTGTGCACTGTGTGAAGAGCTTCCTTTTATTTGTTTTAAACCTGCTGTCCACTAATTTCATTGGGTGGCCCCTAGTTCTTCTATTATGGGAACAAGTAAATAACTTTTCCTTATTCACTTTCTTCACACCACTCATGATTTTATATACCTCTGTCATATCCCCCCTTAGTCTCCTCTTTTTCAAGCTAAAAAGTCTTAGCCTCTTTAATCTCTCCTCATAGGGGACCAGTTCTAAACCCCTAATTATTTTAGTTGCCCTTCTCTGAACCTTTTCTAATGCCAGTATATCCTTTTTGAGATGAAAAGACCACATTTGTACAGTATTCAAAATGTGAGCGCACCATGGATTTGTATAAGGGCAATAAGATATTCTCCGTCTTATTCTCTATCCCTTTTTGAATGATTCCTAACATCCTGTTTGCTTTTTTGACTGCTGCTGCACACTACATGGACGTCTTCAGAGAACTATCCACGATGACTCCAAGATCTTCTTCCTGATTAATTGTAGCTAAATTAGTCCCCATCATATTGTATGTATAGTTGGGGTTATTTTTTCCAATGTGCATTACTTTACATTTATCCACATTAAATTTCATTTGCCATTTTGTTGCCCAATCATTTAGTTTCATGAGATCTTTTTGAAGTTCTTCATAGTCTGCTTGGGTCTTAACTATTTTGAGCAGGTTAGTATCATCTGCAAACTTTGCCACCTCTCTGTTTATCCCTTCCTCCAAATCATTTATGAATAAGTTGAATAGGATTGGTCGTAGGACTGACCGTTGGGGAACACCACTAGTTACCCCTCTCCATTCTGAAAATTTACCATTTATTCCTACCCTTTGTTCCCGGTCTTTTAACCAGTTCTCAATCCATGAAAGGATTTTCCCTCTTATCCCATGGCAACTTAATTTACATGAGAGCCTTTGGTGAAGGAGCTTGTCAAAGGCTTTCTGGAAATCTAAGTACACTATGTCCACTGGATCCCCCTTGTCCACATGTTTGTTGACCCCTTCAAAGAACTCTAATAGATTCATAAGACATGATTCCCCTTTACAGAAACCATGTTGACTTTTGCCCAACAATTTATGTTCTTCTATGTGCCTGACAATTTTATTCTTTACTATTGTTTCAACTAATTTGCCCAGTACGGACATTAGACTGACCAGTCTGTAATTGCTGGGATTACCTCTAGAGCCCTTTTTAAATATTGGCGTTACATTAGCTATCTTCCAGTCATTGGGTACAGAAGCCGATTTAAAGGACAGGTTACAAACCCTAGTTAATAGCTCTGCAATTTCATATTTGAGGTCTTTCAGAACTCTTGGGTGAATGCCGTCTGGTCCCGGTGACTTGTTACAGTTAAATTTATCAATTAGTTCCAAAACGTCCTCTCGTGACACTTCAATCTGTGACAATTCCTCAGATTTGTCACCTACAAAAGATGGCTCAGCCACATTAATACAAACAAATCAGCCAGATATTATTAGTAGCATCTAGTGGTCATATTCGAAATCAGGGCCTATTCATGCTAGGCACAGCACAGACACATAAGGGAGTCATTGCCCCAAAGAGCTTACAACAAAAATAAATATGCCAGAGGCAATAAGAGGTGAAGTGACTTACCCAAGACTACAGAGCAGGTCACTGGATAGAGACAGGAATAGAGCCCAGGTCAGTCACAGTTACATGCTCTAGCCACTGGCACATGCTACCTCTTTAAAAGCTAACATATAATCACAGCCCTATATGAAAAGGATTCACCAAGAATTGACAGAGTAGGAATGGATGAACCTGAAGATGTTCAGATTTTAACCTTTGGCAAAGCTGAACCTGGGTTGTGTCCCAAGGTAATGATTTGCACCAAGGATTTTTTTAAGAGTGGCTTTCTTTTTATCTAATGGCTAATGTAAAGATTCCCAAAAGCATATTGAACTGCGAGGGGAAGAGGAGGGGCAAGCAGAAATTCTTGTCTCTAACCCTAGTATATTTAAAGGAGACATAATAAAATTCCACTAGTAAGAGATGAGGATCCTATAGCTACAGAAATAATTTCAATGTGGTGACGACAAATGTTTTCAAAGTCAAATTTGTGTTTAAGTAGCAAAAACATTAGCACAAAACATTTCTGACAAAAGTTTTCTCTGCCTCAAGAGTGAGCAAGCAGAGTCACAGCTATTGTCAGATTGGTTTAGGCTTATTAATGCAGCTGAATATTATTTGGATGTTTACATCTGCCAAAACTACATATGCTAGAGTCAATACTGCTAAGGAGAACATTCACTGATGTTCTATCTAGCTAGTGTCTTGATTAGGTTTATACACCCTGTGGTAAATCAATAAAATGTGTAAAAAACTATCATTTTCTGATTTTATTTTTTGTCAATTTTATATTTGTCACTAACATATGTGAAAAGATATAATCATTTAAATTATATGCATGTTTATCCTTAACATTAACCTAATACATTTGCTTTTCTATGTAAATATGATAATATTATCCATATCTATTAAACAGTTTCTGTACTTTAGGGCAGGTTTAAGAATTACAGTGATGAAAGTTTTTCTCTGGGTTTGGGTACTATCTTAGCAATAAAAATCTTCCTTATACATTCAGTGTAGCAAGGGGATATAGTGCTTCCTCAAATGACTCCTACAATCTACAGGGAGGAAACTGAAACTCACTTTTTCAAGTTTGAATTGTCTTTACAAACTTGGACAACTGTAAGTCCTTTTCCAAAACATTTTTCGTAATATGTTTAATCGACCCTTATGGAAAATAAGGATGAAGTTAATAAGGTTCCACAGAAATAAACTTACATATTTTTAGAACATATAGCATGTAAGAGAGAACATTTTTTTAAAAACAATCTATTGTTCTGCAAATTCTTTTAAATTCTCTAGAATTTTCCATAGGGAGGGGAACCTACATGTATTAAAGAAGGTTTCCAAACTGAGCTATTAATATTCCCGGATAAAACTGTGTCCATATAAAAAATTGTTGAAAGACTATATAATGGCTGCCTGCCTAGTTTCAATCAACACCTTCAGAGACAGATAATTCCACTCAAATGACACATACGTATATGCATGGTATTAATAAAACTTTGAGAGATCATGGGTAAATAATAAGATCTTTCATTTAGTAAAAGAACAAAACTATGTGTAAAATATGTGTTTTCACCAAACCACCAAAAGGCACAACCTAGGCACCATGGCTGAAATTTTCAAAATGCGCTAGTAATTTTAGGTGCTTCAATTTTTGTAGGCCCAAGTTGGGACACCAAAAATGAGCTGAATTTCAGAGGCTGGGTACTTAGCACTTCCTGCCAGATTTTAAATGTCCATGCCAAACCACTTCAGTATGAGAGCTGTTCATATTGACATTTTTTAAATAGCAAACAAGTCGTTTTATTTAATTCCTTGTTGCTTTAAAATGACTGAATCATTTGGTTCAACCTTTCCAAACAACTGACCAAAGACCAGATCTAGAAAATTTCAACCCAAGAGTTGAAAACACAAGAAAGTTATAAGTAACTGAAAAAGGCCCGTTAAAATAGAAATGATTAAGCAACCTTTACTACACATTCCATCTATAGTCAAACACAGCAGCCATGTTAAAGACAATTGGTGTTGAATTTAAGGCAGAGCATACTGAACGCCACAGAAACAGTGCTGTAGCCTTGTAAAAGCATTTGTGGCCTTTTAAAATGACATTGTGGCTCTTTATAATCTGAGAATTGTGCATGAGAGTTCTAAATTTGATAACTGAATGGGAAAATTTTAATGTATCATGTGGACACAGTATGAGGAAGGAGACATGCAAAATTCTAAAAAATTGGGAGGAAAGAAAAACATACCACACTGGTCAGACACTGGTGGAAGGCCACCTGATCAGAACAGTGATTAACCCATTATCATATATATTTAAATTACAGTGAATCCAATCCTCTTCCTATTGACATCAGCTGGAGCAGGATTCTGCCTATACAAAAACCTAAGCTTATTATTATAAATTTTACTATTCCGTGGTTAATATATGTGTATACATATACTCTGTGTGGATATACTAAGTGGAAATATGCATACTGCACATTCACAGGGCTGGTCTTCACTAGGGCGGGGGATCGAGTGCAGATACGCAACTTCAGCTACGTGAATCACGTAGCTGAAGTTTGCGTATCTGCAGCCGACTTACCTCCCATCCTCAGGGCGAGGGCAGTCGGCGGCACGCTCCCCTGTCGACTCCGGCTTACTCCTCCCGGGGAGCTGGAGTTCCGGTGTCAACGGGGGTGGTGCTGGCGATCAATTTATCGCGTCCTCACAAGACGCGATAAATCGATCGCCATAAAATCCATCTTACCCCGCGGTAGTGAAGACAAGCCCACAGTGTGCACATATATATTCCTTTTTTTTTAATATCTATATATAAAAAGTTCCCCATCATTTTTACTTACACCATTAATTATACCAAAAACAAAACCCAGAGATTTTATCCAAGTCTTTTCTAAACTGTTATGCCAGTAAACTCCCACTGTGCATCATTAACACATGTTCTCTGAAGGTCTGAACCTGCAAACTCTTATTCAGCAGAATAACTTTTACCCCATGCATAATCCCAGTAAAATCGCTAAGACCACTCACCTGAATAAGTATTTTCAGGACTGGGCCCTAAAGCTCTTCCCTGGCTCTGGGAATTCTAACTGAACTGACACCTTGATTTATCACACCTCAGAAGCTATGATTTCCAATACTTTTCATTTTCTTGCTGCCGGTAGCCCCATTGCCCTTAGAAACAGAGGCATTAGTTTTCCAAACCTCAAATATAGATAATAGAACATGAGGTCTCTTTTATTTCACATTCATGTATTAATTCCAATTCAGATACTAAAGGAATATATTTTTTCTAAGCTATCAGGTTTGGCAGAGTGTAATGGGACATAGAGGTCCACTGTCCCCACATCAAGGCTATGGTGAACTAATTGTCTCGGTTGTGATAGGTTAGATATCGGACTGATGTTTTATGCTACACTCATTCATGCCATTTGTCATATTACCATCTTAACTGTTCAGTTATTAGCCACAGTATCAGCTCTCTGGATTGATATTAAAAAGGTAATGCCAAACATAGTCCCTCAGAAGCAGCATAAGGCATAGACATGAACCAAAAGCATCCTGATATTAAAGGGAACCCAGTGGGCAGTGACAGGTCTTGAAATCTAGTTCATACACTTTATGAGCGATACAATTTCAGCCAGAAGCCATCTTCTTTTGAGCTCAGAATTTCAAACGCAATGGTGTAGCTACAGCATTTATTTATTTTTCTGGCAGGAGGGAGAGTCACTAACTAAGATTAAAAAAGGTGAACAGAATATTAAAAAACAAACCGCTGAAGGGTACAGCCAAGTCCTTTTTATTGTGTAAAGAGAGCAGTGAAGAAGTGCTGATTGCATAGGTGAGGCCCCTTGTGCAGACCCTTAGCACAATCTCATCTCCTCCATTCCCCTTCCCATCTTATTTTCCTGCTCACTTCCATATAGAACTTGGCTGAAATTAAAATTTAAATAACTGGTCAAACTGTTGTTGCTGCTGTCGAGTTACTGCTGTCTGTAATTCAGAGAAACTGGCACTTTTCAGTTATTGATATTTTCCAACTTCTTTTTTAATTTCCTCTTAAAGCAACATTGAGACAGCATATTAGCTTCATGGAGACAGAAGTCCACTGTGAATCTTATACAGTGACTAAGGTTTTCATACGTGAGCTCTCAATAACAAAATCAAGGGGACAGCTTGTGTCCACTCCTGTAGCAAAGCGGCAACTCACTCCATGGCGCCTCCTGCTGATCATCCGGGGAATTAGCTCTGTCCAGCATCCGGAGCGCCCTCTGCAGGCTGTAGTCCTGCTTGCACTGGCCCCATGTCCCTCCCTGGACCCTGGTGCCCTCTTCCCTATGATGCTGCACCCCTGCAGTACCTCCACAGTCTAACTCTGACTCTCCCCTCCCTGGGGAACCCCCAACCCTCTGAGCCCCACCTTGCCTCAGTCTAGGCAACTGCCGGTCACCACTAACCCCCGTTCACTGGGGCACACTGCAGTATAATTGTCACTCATCACTGGCAAGGAGGGTTAGGCCTGCTGCTTCTGCCTCTGTAGCCATGGGCTGCCCCCTGCAACCCCAGTACCCTTTGTTGGCTCTTGGCTCTGCAGCCTGGGGGTCTTCCAGGCCAGAGCTTCCCCAGCTCCTCTTGCCTTGCCCCAGCCCTGCTCCACTCGAGGTACCTTGTCAAACTCCCCAGCAGCCAGGCCTGTCTGCCTCCACAGACAGAGACTCTATCTGTGCTCTAAACCAGCAGCCCTTTTATAAGGGCCAGCTGCCTCTTAACTGGGTCTGGCCCTAGCTGTGGCTGCCTTCCCAATCAAGCTGGGAGCTGCTTGCTCCCCGAGCCACAGGGCTGTTTGCAGGGCTCTTTTAAGCCCTTTTTCCTGGGATGGGGCAACTGCCCCACTACAACTCCCTTAAGCAGTCTTTTCACCAGGATGTGAAGGGAGAGACGAGGCACAGTTGCACTTACCCAATGACTAGGCGAGTCTAAATGATGGTCTAAATTATGGCTGTCTCCAGTAGCTCCCAAGGACTGTGAGTTGAAGGTGTATAGCTGGTATAGTCCATAACAGCGGAAACGCCAGTTGACCATCAATAGCCATCATAGCTATTAGCCAAGACGTTTAGGGAAGTAACCCCATGCTTAGGGAAACTCGAAACATCCGACTGCCAAAAGCCAGCAGAAATCCACCCGTCTTTTCCTCCATGTTGCCATGTTCATGCCCCAGAAGCTCTGATACTGTCCACTGTTGAAGACAGGATACTGAGCTAGGTGAACCATTGGTTTGACCCAGCATGGCCATTCTTCTGTTCTGACAGCCACTCAGGCCAGATATAAATCTGCTTTGCACCACTGTAGCAGCACATATACGACATCTTGGGACCTATCTTCTCAAACTTAAGCCTTTCTGAATTTCCTATAACATTTCCTATAATTCATGAATTCTCATCACCCAATAACACAGAAATCAGTGTCATGTAAGAGCGTGTTCAGTGGAATTTTGAAATATTAATTAAAGAAATCGTTCTGAATAAGCTAATACATTTGTACAGCACACAAGTTGTAAGGGACTTTATATCTACATTAATCATTAAGGGAAACATTTTCAAAAGTTTCTGTCCCATTTTCAGAATAAACTTATGCACTTAAGGCCAGAGTTTTAAAGGCACTCGGGCACATCTGGATCTCCTGTTGCACGGTCAGACAGCACCAGGTGGTAGGTGTATGCTGAGCAAGGTACAGGATCAGGTACCACCTACTTTGAGAACTGCTTTGGGGTCACTGGGGTTTTGGCGTAAGCTAGGACTTACAGCTACTTAATAGCTAAAGAATGGCATCAGGGTCTAAAAAGCTTGCAAATGTTGCCCAATGGAAACTTAGGAGCCCTGGGATTTTGGTGCCAACCGAGTAGCAGTTTTGAAAATGTCAGGAGCACCTAAAGGGTAGACTTGGGCCTCTAGCTACCTTTGAGAGCCTGTGTCTAAAAGCCTTTGTTTCCTTAAAAGTAAATGGTGTTTATGTCACTTTTAGAAATGGGAGTTAGGTATTTGGAAAAACATGCTGTCAGTCATTTACCTTTTTGTGTGTTGTTTCTTTATGGAAAAAAAATCAATAAAAAGGTGAATAAAATGGAAGTTAAGCTCCCAAGTCATTTAGGCGCTTTTGAAAAATTTACCCTAGTTGCATATTAACATGATATGCAAAAAAAAGAACCTTAGATTAGTCATTTTCTGGTAGTCAGCGGAGGTCTATGGAAAGGACAGTGCTTTGCAGAGTGTCTATTTTGATATTTTCAGCTATACTTAACATCAGGGGGTGGCATGTTTTTGATGATTTCCCTCCCAAAAAGATTACCTCCCGGTAACAGTCCTTGTGAAAAAGGATCTCAAATTGTGGGTGTAAATGAAAATGAAAGATATAGGTTGCCGTTCATGCTGTGTTATATAATATTTCCCTGGCTCTAAATTATGCTACTTGCATAAAGTTAGGTTTGCAACAAATGGTGCCTTATGCAACCTACATTCAGTTCCTCAGACTAATTTCAGAATATTACTATGTGCAGTGTGATAATGTTCGTTTATTATTATGAATGGTATGAAATCAGGTTTGGAGCAGGAAGGAGAGTCATTTCAGGGGGGAAAAGCAGGGATGGGAGAAGAGGAGGAATCACTAAAGTTCTACAAATATTCTGAAAAAGAGACTGGAGTTTAAGTTCTACGGTCCCATGTCGCACATGTATCCTCTACAATTCCTTCTTTATGAAAAACTCATCATTAAATACATTGCCAAGATAAATCTGGAATGATTTTGAAGGCAAACCCCATAATTCTTCCATACACATGTAAATGAGGCTAAGCAGTTATACCTCTAATAATTCATGGCTAAATTCTGCCCCTGGAGCTGTGTACATGGCTCCCACTGACCTCAAATAGAGCCACATAAGTGATTCCGTAGGCAGTATTTGGCTCTCAGCATTCTCCATTTATTCTCCTCCACAGACAATTTTGAGTAACAAACCGGAGCATTGTAATGTCTATATATTGTAGGCATTTTGTTTAATTAAAAGAGCTTTACAGCTATAAGATACGAATAAAGATCTTGAGTGGCCATGAAATGTCTGAGTGTATCCATTTTAAATTGCAAACCCTGTAAAACTATTTTAAATCCTCAATTAGTTCCATTCATTGGTCTAAAAAAATACTCCCTAGACTTGAGTCTTCTTCACTTATACTAGTGTGACTTGGAAATAAGTTCAATGATGTTACCATGCCGTACCATAGTACCCAAACACCTCAGTTTTAATGTATTTAAATTACATTTAATGTAATGTTCCACTACACCATATGTGGTAGAGAAGTCCATTTTACAGGGGAACTAAGGTACACAGACTGAAGCTGGAAACCTGCTAACTCTGAGTGAGCTAGTATGCTAAAAATAGCAGTGTAGCTCAGGTGGCAGCTCAGACTAGCCACTTGAGTACAGCCTGCCAGGACCCTTTCTAGATGTACTTCGGTGACTAGCTCAATATGTGCCAGCTACACTGCTATGTTTAGCATGCTAGTTCAAGTAGAACTAAAATATGTCTGTCTATGCAAGCTGGGAAGCACACTTCCAACTTCAGTGTAGCCATACCCTTAGTCTCTGTGTGCCTCAGCTACTCATCTGTAAAATGGGAATGATAGGACTTCCCTAATACATCTGTCCACCCAAGTTGGGAAGCACACTCCCAGCTGCAGTGTAGATGTACTTTAAGTGACTTATGCAAGGTCACCCAGGAAGTCTGTGGTACAACAGGAAATTGAACCCATGTCTCCTGAGGCCCAGACTAGCACCCTAACCATTGGACTACCCTGCCTCATCAGCTTGACTTGTATAAAATTGTAATGGACCTCACTTGCCACAAGAGTCTCTCCTCCTGATTAGACATGGCATAGCAACTCTTTAAACATGGCACCAACTGCCAATAATCACTGTAGCAGTCCCTCAGCATGACTCATTCCTCCATCTAGGTCAATATATGGTCTCCTATTCTGGAATACCAAACTCTCACTAGACCAGCTGGCTGGATGGCACCCTCAGAAGTTCTTCACCACTTCCCAGTGGCTGGTAGGGGAATCCAGGCCCTTCCTCTACATTGGGATCCAGGCCAGGGACACTATAACCAACAACCAAGGCCTACTCAGTCCCCTTTCTTGTGCTGTTGCCCAGTCTTCTCAACCCCTATAGGGTTAGTGATCCTTCTTTCAGGGCTTGGCTCTCTGGACAGTGGTCCCTTTCACCCTCTCAACTCCCAGAAAAAGAATGAGTGTGTGTGTGTAGATTTTATTACAGATTTTCTTTCTTTCTTTATATTCCTTACCCAGCTTCTCCTCCAGCTGGGCTTCATCAGTAGTTAGAATTCATACATCCTTGGACCTCCATTCAGGTGCAATTATGAAGATCAACTGTTCTCTTCAGTGCCATCTTAACCTCTTCAGGCCTGGCATGGGGTGCCTCACAGAGCACTATAACAGTATACCACCTCAGGGGATCTACAGCTGGATCTCTTCTTGTGCAGGCAGAGGGGTGAGGGGCGAGGGGCTAGTTGGCAGCTAGGTATTATCTGTCTGGGTTTGGGACCCTAGACACACATCCAAGTGCAGGCCGCACATCTGATCCCTCTGTTGGCAGTGAGGACCGCTTAGTCCAACTACCTAGGCTCTGAAACTGGTGCTTTCCCAAGCCTTATCAGTAGCTGCTGCCTGCATTGAGTTGCACCAAAGTTGTGGACTCTCTGCTATAGGCCTCATGGACTGTGTGGCAATGTACGCAAGTAACACAGACTTTGCAAGGGGATTTCTAAACACATGCTCATTCTACCTTAAGACAGTACAAGTCTACGGACAAACAACAAAACTTGCAGGCATATCATTGCCTCAGTTTCCTCACCACTCCAAAATCCCCACAGAATTTTGTCAGTGTGTTTTCAGAGTCCCAGCAACCTCCTCTCTTCCTTCATCTCTGGCCTCCTGCCCAATCTTATGTGCTTCTAGTTTCTTCTCCCTCCCTTTCAATAAGCTCCCCTTAGCTTGTTCAGGTCCAGCAGCCAAAAGGTTCCTCTACTCGGAGAACATATTCCTTTTTAATAGCAGCTCCTAACACCTCTTTCTTGTTCCTCTTTTCTGGGGATTTTCCATTGCTGCAACCCCACCCCATGCAGAAAACCTGGGAGATCCAGCTTCCTTTAGACTGGTCACTGTCTTCAGCATACCTGTTGTTTTACCAGCTAGGGTTTGTGAGACACATGATCAGTCTTTGCTAGCAAAAGGCTGATTTGATACATACTGAGGGTTAGATGAGACACTCGCAGCTGGTCCGTGCCAGCTGGCTTGTGCTCACCGGGCTCAGGCTGTGGGGCTGTTTAATTGCAATCTAGACTTCCAGGCCCAAATGGCACCCAGCCTCAAGGACCTTGCGATGTGGGCTGCAGCCCAAGCCTGGAAGTTTACACTGCAATTAAATGGCCCCACAGCTCAAGCCCTGCAAGCCCAAGTCCACTGGAACAGGCCAGCTTGTGGCCTCTCCTCCCCAGGCAGGAGACGTGTAGTGGTTCTGCTAATTGTATAGACTTCTATGCTAGCAGAAAGGAGTGCGGGGTCAATATCTGGTCCTTATAAAGTTAGACAATGTTTAAAATATTCTAGAAACAATGCTTTTCGGTGTGATGCATATAAAGAACAGTGCTGTCATTCTTCAGACTTTGATCTGATCTTCCTCTGACTCAGAAAAGAAAATTATCCTGGCAGATATGAAATATAAACCTATAAAAGCAATCCTTTTCTCAGCAGAGTATTGTGACAGAGCAATCACGCATATAGTTAAACATACCTAGAGATGAATTGTGTCATGCTGAAGCTCTTGGGTTTAAGGCGCCTCTCTGAAGTTAATCTGTCTGCCTGCTCCATTGGTTTAAACTTGTAGGGCTGACGATTAATCGCAGTTAACTCACGCAATTCACTCAAAAAAATTAATCACAATTAAAAAATTAAATGTGATTAATTGCACTTATAACAATAGAATACCAATTGAAATTTATTAAACATTTTTGGATGCTTTTCTACATTTTCATTATTTATTTCAATTACAACACAGAATACAAAGTGTGCAGTGCTCACTGTATATTATTTTTATTACAAATATTTGTATTGTAAAAATGACAAAAGAAATAGTATTTTTCAATTTACCTCATAAAAGTAGTGAAGTGCAATCTCTTTATCATGAAAGTGTACCTTACAAATGTAGATTATTTTGGTTTCGTAACTTACTCAAAAACAAAACAGTGTAAAACTTTAGCGCCTACAAGTCCACTTAGTCCTACTTCTTATTCTGCTAATCACTAAGACAAACAATTTGTTTATATTGACAGGAGATACTTCTACCTGCTTCTTATTTACAATGTCACCTTAAAATTAGAACTCCTGTTCTCATGGCACTTTTGTAGCTGGCATTGCAAGGTATTTACATGCCAGATATGCTAAACATTCATATGTCCCTTCCCTCTTCAGACACCAATCCAGAGGACATGCTTCCATGCTGATGATGCTCATTAAAAAATAATACATCAATTAATTAAATTTGTGACTGTACTCCTTGGGGGAGAATTGTATGTCTCCTCTGTTTTACCCGCATTTTGCATATATTTCATGTTATAGCAGTCTCAGATGATGACCCAGCACATATTTGTTTTAAGAACACTTTCACAGCAGATTTGACAAAATGCAAAGACGGTACCAATGTGAGATTTCTAAAAATAGCTATAGCACTCGACCCAAGGTTTAAGAATCTGAAGTGCCTTCCAAAATCTGAGAGGGACGAGGTGTGGAGCATGCCCTTAGAAGTTTTAAAGGAGCAACACTCTGATGCAGAAACTACAGAACCCAAATTACCAAAAAAGAAAATGAACTTTCTGCTGGAGGCATCTCACTTAGATAATGAAAATGAACATGTGTCAGTCTGCACTGCTTTGGATCGTTATCAAGTAGAACCCATCATCAGTGGGGAAGCATGTCTTCCGGAATGGTGGTTGAAGCATGAAGGGACATATGAATCTTTAGAGCATCTGGCACATAAATATCTTACAATGCCAACTACAACAGTACCATGTGAACACCTGTTCTCACTTTCAGGTGATATTGTAAACAAGAAGCAGACAGCATTATCTCCTGCAAAGTGTAACCAAACTTGATTAGCTGACCAAGAAGTAGGCCTGAGTTTTACATTGTTTTATTTTTGAATGCAGTTTATTTGTATATAAATCTACACTTGTAAATTCATTTTTCGTGACAAAGAGATTGCACTACAGTACTTGTATGAGGTGAATTGAAAAACACTTGTTTTTGTTTTTTACAGTGCCAATATTTGTAATCAAAATAAATATGAATTGAGCACTGTACACTTTGTATTCAGTGTTGTAATTGAAAGGAATTTATTTGAAAATGTAGTAAACATCCAAAATATTTAAAATAAATGGTTGTTCCATCGTTGTTTACAGTGCGATTAATCACGATAATTTTTTTTAATCGCTCGACAGCCCTAGTTATTTGATCTTATTCTTCAGGCTGCTGTAGTAGTGCCCAGAGGCCTAGATCAGGATCTTGTTGTGGTGCTATACAAACACAAAGGAAGAGATAGCCCCTCCACCTCAAAACTTTATAATCTGAAATTCCAATCCTGTAATCTGATCCTAGGCATACAAGCAGCTCCTCTCTATCAAGGTTATGTACCTTCCTTTGTTAACAACGTAAATTAGGCCCAAACTCAATAGTAAGAAAGTTACTGTACATGATGTTAATAGGAGTTCTGTTCATGCTCAGGCCTACTCTTGATTTGGTGGGTGATAATCCCAAACACTCTCCCTTATGGTTATCTTGTATAAAAGGAAGCAATGCAGCAGGAGCCACTAATCACAGATATTCTGCAATAGAATGCGTGACTTGTTTACCATTTCATAATTAGAGACATCTGTGAAAGTTCCTTTCAAGAGTTAACAGTAAATTATTGTTAATGGGTGGGAGAGGTGGGGGTTACGGGACAAACCAACATGTCACTCCATTCATGTTAGAGATTAAGCGGTGCTGTGAGTGGCGGGTTCAAGCAGAGCTCCTGATTTAATTCTTCCTTTGTTATCCCCTGCATCCCAGGTACACTGCGATTACTGAGACGGCTAAGAGGCTGTGAAGCAAATTTGATAATCTCCTCCTTTGCATGTGCAGACACGTTTTCAGTAAGAGAATGGGGAATCAGTGTAAATGAATCTATCGATCCCTTGTACAATTCTGCCACAAACAATTTAGAATACAATTTATGGGATGTCAAGTGCAGCAGTTGGCTCTTGAGCAGTGATATAATTGAGGACATTTTTAAGTGTTAGTAGAAACACGACCACTTAATTTTTCCCTAACAAAGAGTGGGAAAGCACCAACGGGGCAATACAACCTATATTGTCCACATTGTTCCTAGTGACCTTACTATTTTAGCCTTAAATGGTCTTTATGTTCTACTAGATTACAGTAAAAGAAATCATTGGTGTGATGGGCTGTGTCAGCACTACATATGCACATAGAAATGTATCTGCCTTCAAAACTGGACTTTGATAAAGAGCTCTCATATGGCACGGCATTAAATCCAAAATTTCATAAACCAAAAAGCTAATGAAAAGCAATTCAGCCATAGTGTCAGAAGATGTGATCTCTGTGAAGACAGCCATCAGACAGGAGGGTTATCCATTCATGTAGTCACTAAACAGAACACTACTGTATAGACTAAACTCTGAGTTGTGTGGCTGTGGAGGTGTGGTTTGCCTCATTCCTCAGCTCAAGCACATAGAAGTTGTATATTTTAGCATGTAACCTTTCAGAATAAAGGTTGTTTTATCCCTCCATTTTATTTTTACATTATTTCATGAGCTACCAGTAGTGCAGTATGATGTCATGTCATATGGTGTCATCTGACAAGTCCTGTCATGATATAGTTTAGTTGAAATATTTCAATTTTTTTAATAAAAACATTAAGGGGCGCTGTTACTTGGTACATACTGAAACATTTTATCTTACTTTCTAGATCCTGTTTGCATTGTAATGAAAGAGTGACACTGACACTTTATCTATTTAAAGTATCAAATTGTTTCATTTGACACTTTAAATGAAGAAGACACTTGGACCTAAAAAAATAAGTAACAGCTGCCCTTAGGGGTTTCTTTAAGCCAAATAAAAATGACTGTCAAATAAAAATGACTGTCAATATGACATAATGTGGACTTGTCATGTTTTGCACTAGTGCTACTGACATGAAATAATGTAAAAATATTATGTACAAATGAGAAAAATAAACTTCAAAACAAAATTTTGTTTAAAATGATGTTTTCCAAAATAGAAGATTACAAAAATCTGGAAAGTGTTATCAAAAGCTATATGATTTCACGGAAAATTTCTGTTTTGTCAAACTGGCTTTTTCTGAGAAAACTATTCTATTAAAATTTTCTGACCAGCTCTATCTATTAATAATAGATCCTTTGGGAAATAAATGGGGCTTAACAAACACAGCTAACACCTGGTGATGTACTGCATTTACTTTGTGGTAATTTTAAATAGTCATGAATATTTTAAATAGTCACCTTCACCTTAGCTGATTAACCTACTCAGTGAAATGTGTTTATTAAAGTGATAAAAAATGGATCCATACATATTGCATTCTCTTGGTAAACTGTTGTTTATTAAAATAAGATATTTGTATCTATAGACAGTTTCTGTAAAGTCTCCTCTGAAGGCTTCTTACCGTTGTGACAAAGCTCCAAGTTTGTACTTGTGGGTCCTGCGCTTCCTGGCAGATTTAGGGGCCTCAGAAACTCATCTAGGCCCCAGAGTGACCTCCCTTTCTCAATATAATTGGCAAGGGTCACCACCTAGTGAGTTACCTTCATCACAGGCCAGTATGGAAGATGGAAAAAGCGGGGAGCCCGGGCCCGCCCTCTACTCTGGGCTCCAGCCCAGGGACCCTAATAGTATCAGCTAAGATGGCTGACCTTTTATCCACAAAACACAATACAATTCCCTGGGCTACTTCCCCACAGCAGTCCCTGCTTCTTCAAACTCCACTTCACCCTTATCTCAGGGCCTCCTTCCTTCTGTATGATATGTTGTCCACCACTCAGTCTCACCAACAGCTCAACTTCCTCTCACAGCTCCTGACACCCACAGCCACCTGACTAACTGGGAGGTTTTTATCTGCTTTCAGCCAGTCCCTGATTGGCTTCAGGTGTCCCAATCAGGCTAGCTGTTTCTACTCCTTTCTGGAAGGTTCTTAATTGGCCCCAGGTGTCTTGATTGGCCTGGAATAGCCTTTGTTTGGCTATCCAGGGAACAGCGACCTGCACATCCTGAGACTAAAATACCTGCCTTCCAGCACTCTCCTATATCCTTCTGGTCTGACTCCGTCACACCGTTTAAATAGCTTAGTCAGGGTCAATGTATGACTTTTAGATAAATATTTTCATATACTGGCTAAGGTAACAACCAAAATTACAGCATCCTTCTGTACTCAATTAGGAATGACTGACTCATTTCCTCTCTTCTGAGTTTAAGTATATATGGGTGAGGGTTGACAGAAAGGAAATTAAGTTTTGTTGCTATTAAATTATTCTATGCCACATTTTTCAGGCTACTAGTAGCCTGATCTGTATTTTCAGTAATATTTTCTATGTGAAAAAGACAATCGGAAGATTTTAGCTGTATGGTACACCCTCCAGCAAGCCTTTTCAATCACTTCTCTGAAGTAGTATGTGTCCCAAATGTTTAAGGGGCATAGTTCAAAATAAAATTTCCAGTAATATATATTGCTAAACACAAATTTTTAAAGTCTTACTAGTGACAGCAGTTCTAGTTTTGTTTTTTATTGATACAGGGTTTGATGTCAAATTTTGTTTTGTTTTCAATATACTATAAAAATAGTTGGACAGATCCTCTTATGTGGTCAACTACAGAAGAAACCCTACCCAATAGGAGAAAATGAAACAATGTATAAGTGGACTTTTGGCAGTTTTCTGGAAGTTGTACATCAAATTCAGATCTAATGTAACTATATTGACTTTAGGAGACTTAATGTCACTTAATTCATGAATGAACTTGGCTCTGAAAAGGATGAGAAATGCATATCTTATTCTGCTATTTCATTTCCTTAGATCTATATTTAGAGATATATCAGTAGCTGTATTTTCAGATTCACGTTTATTAAATATGACATATGTGATGTACAGACATATGGGTCTATGCACCAGGAACATTTTTGAACTAAACACACACAACCCTCCTCCAGTATTAGATTAATCTCCTTCTCCATTCAAATGGAAGTCTCATGAGAAATGAATAAGACGTTTAAAACTCTCTCTTAAATATAGAACTACCGCCATGGTAGCAATATTCTTGTATGTTTGTCAAATAAACATGACATAACATAGGCTGGCAACTACTGAACTCTTTTGAAGAAAGCCTTATTGGGTGAGCAGATGTCCCAATTTTATACGGACACTCCCTATACTTGAGGTTTTTTCTTATATAGGCTCCTATTACTCCCCACTCCCTGTCCTGATTTTTCACACTTGCTATCTGGGCACCCTAAAGCCTTGTGATTTATTGCCCTGGTTCTCTGCTGAGCTAAGCTTCTGTTCAGTGCAGCAGGAGAGACGAGGGAGGGGCCAGGAATTCTGGCAGGGATCCACACTCAAGCGTCTTACAGAAGTCTATTACATCACACACAGTTATCTTTATCAACCAAACTTGTAATCTCAGAATGTATCAAGTTAATTCAATTGGCCCCATCTTCCACAAAGGCATGTTGACTGGCATTATTACCCTTCTTTAATTCTTTATTATTTAAGTCTCTGAAATGTGTACTTTGATTATGTTTCATAGATACATGGTGAAAATCTGAATAGAACCTCAAACATAAGACAATCTTTCCCCCCTGTTTCTGGAATATTAAACACAAGAATAAAATCAGTTCTGTGCTACAATATGCCAAAAGAGAGTATGGGAAGTTTTCATATTGAATTATATTCCGGTAAAGCTGATTAAAAAGTTATGTTTAATGATCTTGGATAGTTCCTTTGGTGGCTGAGGTATAAACTAATTCATGCCATTCTTAGAAGCAGCCTTTATTAGTATATCTTAAATATGGCTTTCCTCTTCCTACTGCTGCTCTTTCAGCTTTGTGTTCTCTTCACCAGACTGCAAATGATTCAGCTAAACATTTCATAAGCACTAGTTTTACAGCTCAGATTGCTACTATTCTTTTTTGGCTCCATGTTTATCATTGGCATCCTTTCTATAATTTAAGTGCCTTGAAAGTTGGTACTGTCGAAATTATCCAGACTACGATGTACAATATATTAGCTGAATATTTACAGTTTTCTCTCTTACCTGCTAAGCCTTCTTATCCTTTACATCTAGCATTCCTTTCCACAAAGAAACATGGTCTACTATTCTATAGTCTATCAATCAAAAATCTGCCTGGATGTATATATAAACAACTACTTCAGTGGGAGTCAGGTACCTGCTCTCAAGATCTGAATTTTTTTTCTATGACCAAATATTGATCTCAGTTACACTTTGAGTTTAATGGGAATTAAACCCATGTAAATAAGAACAGGATTAGGTCACAGTGCTTTTAAAGTTAGATTGAAAATTATCTTTTTAATATATTTTATAATCTGTTTTGATTATATTGCTCTGATATAAAGATATGGTGGGAAGCCCATATGAGGTACCTTGTTATTTTTATTGAATCTGAATTATTTATTGATGCATTACATTATCCGACATTAATAAACAAGTCTTTGTTGATTTAGCTCTCGCTCTCCATCTACGTTATGTTGTTTCACATTTTGCTTTTCAGCACATAATGGTTTTTGTGTGTAAGATACACTATCCACAATCTTAATACCACAGTGGGTCTTCTACCATCTGAGTGCTTTGCTAATGTTGCTTTCAGAGTATCTGCTTGCTCCCTGCAACTAAGTAGTTCCAGAGTTTGTCATTGGGATACTCTACTTCATTTAAAATAAATAGATAAAATAATAGAAAATATATTTCGTACCAGAGGCGAGGGTAAGATAGCAAATTCTGGAATAAGTGGCTACAATGGTCAGAAGAAGTTAATAGATAATGTATAGTTAATAGAATGTCATGTTACTTTTGCATTATCTTTGTGGCTACATCAAAGGATCCTGAAGGTACAGCAAAGTAAAAAGGAGGCCTGTTTATGATAGTTCTGTAAGAACTCAAAAGCCAGAACTGGCTGTGCTCAGTTCAGTCCAAATAAAGCAGAAACACCAGCAGACTCAACGCTTCCACAGTAGCCCCAACGCAGTATTAACATACACCTCTTGTCCATATGTCTGACTCCTCACCATTTAAGTTACACAAACTTTGACTCCTTCAAATTCCAGTGGAGTGGGTGATAATAGATCAAAGGGAGTTGGAGTGAGATATAATTTATTGTAAGAGCATCTAATTTGCTTCCTGACACACAACTTCTGACTCTGAGTTTCATAATTCCCTTGACACCTCCCCAACATAAAAAGAGACAGTCATCCTGCAAGTTGATCACATCTCATTGTATTTCATAGAAAGGGGCATTGGGAGGGTTATGGTCTAAGAATAGCAGCCCTTTCTAAAACCAGCCTGCATCTCTGTGAATCCAGCCTTAAGAAGACAACTCTTGCTTTCAATTTAGTGGCAGAGTAAATCTTACCTTGGAGAAAAACTCACTATGCTGATAGCAGGGTCCTTTGGGAGGTAAATAGGGAGCACAGTATTTCTCCAGCACACTTAACATGCACGTTGTGTGTGGGTGTGGTATAGCAGTTCTAATGTGGTCTGATATCTATCCTACCTACTACCTATCTTTTATAGTTAGATGAAAATTATAAAACCACTTCAGTAAAGAATGTAGTTGTACTTGTATCCTCTGTAGCCCATTAGTATTCTTACTAAAAACAAAACAAAAAACCACATCCACCACCAGTTTCAGAGCTAAAGGGGTCACGTTTCAGTCAGGACTCTTTGGGATTTTAAATGACAATTAAAATAACGAATAGGCAAACAGAACCAATAGTGATGTACTATGGTTTCTAAAGTAGTAGAGAAGAGTAACAGTTGCATGCAACATAGCCACCTAAGCAAGTCAGATCAAGTTGATGGGTAAAGCTTAAGCCTTTTGAGCCTTCTCTATTAAGTCACATTTTGAAAAGAATTAACAATGTTTACTCCCTGCTGTTAGAATTGCTTTTGACATCAGCACATACCCAGCTGCTCCTGCGCAGAATCTGCCATTTCTCCTTCTTCTGCCCCATGTGCAAGTATTAGTGCTATTATTACAGTGTCAGATTTCTCTTCCTCTCAAGATAGCTTGCCTTCATCACCTGAATAAATGCTGTGGGGACTTTTATTTGTGGGAACTCTACTGCTAAGGTATCTTCCATTGTATGAGATCATTTCCTCTTGGATGCTGAGGATATTACCACTGCAAGTCTAAAAATTAACCATGGCAAAAAATAAAAATAAGGCTCATCTGTCAGTTTCAGGATTCCCAAATTTGATTTGAAACTATCACACAGGCATTTGTGCAGGTAAAACACAAAGCCCCAGATTTTAAAATGTATTTAGGCGTTGCTGCACTCAGTCTAACTGACGTAGAAACACAAATTAGTCGGGTATTGCACTGCCTACATACCTTTAATAATTTGGGCCATACACAACCATCATCCGCACCAGGTGCCAACAAAACAAGCCAACGCAGTCTGTTATTAACTCCAAGTCCCCTTAGCCAATGTCAGCAGGATGCAGAATTGCTGCTACTAGTTATCTAGACCATAGTCCAACTACAGTAGTGAAAACACAACAACAAACCATACAAGTTTGACACTGAAGTTATTAAAAGGCCTTTTAGTATTAGTCACTATTATTCAGAGAATCACTGTAAAAATGTATATATCTCAATGTTCCCCTATTTTCTGCGTATCCTTTCCAGTCTAGGCTCACAATAGACATATTGTTAAACTCTTCTGGTCTAAGTTTCCAAAATTGACTAGTGATTTTGAGTGCCCAACTTGAGACATCCTAAAGGGACTTGTTTTTCTGTGTTTAGCACTTTCCAAAAACCAGTCTCCTGTAAGGTATATCAAGCCGGGAACTTAAAAATTGAGGCACCCAAAGTCACTAGTCCCTTGTGAAAATTCCATCCATTAACTATATTATCAGCTTCCATAGTATAATCTCTATTATTAGTTGTGGATAAAAAGAAATGGTTGTGTAAAACAGTTATTAATAGCAGGCAGTTTCATATCAAACTTTAGGCATTGTATCTGAGGAAAAAAAATCTCACCAGGGATGAGTTTGTAGGCAGTTGAAGAATGGGAATAAGAGCATAAGAGCTGGCATACTGGGTCAGATCAAGGTCCATCTAGCCCAGTATCCTGTCTACCGACAGTGGCCAATGCTAGGTGCTCCTGGCAAACAGACGCTTCTGGCAAACAGAAGCTAGGGACAACATCCCTGCTCATCCTGGCAAATTGCTATTAAATCTATTTACATAAGCACTAAACAGCATCAACAGGAAAACTTGTTTTCAAAATTATTATTTCTGAAACTTTAAGTGATTCAATTAATTTTTAAACACTTCGGAAAAATGCATTACATTCCTGACTTGCTCTTTAATACCTTTCTGCTCTTGATTCACTAAGTAAATAACATTGTAAACAGGGTTATATTGGAAATTCTGGTGGACATTTGTCTATAGCAGTGCTACTGGGTAGTGACATATATATAAATGGGGATGTTTTCTGTGTAATGCATGGGGAATTAGATATGCAACTTCTGTTAATTAATTGGAATTGTATGCCTAACTTATGCACATGCTGAACTGCAAATGTTCTTTGTTTGTACATTCAGACAATCTGCCAAGTGCATCACCAACACCCTGAGTCACAACATCTGTTGAGTTTCTGAATCATGGATCTATCCCTGGGTGTCGTGAGACATTTGAAGTGATCTATGACTGCTATGCTATTGCTCTGATTCCTATTACTTACTTTAGAAAGTGCTCCATACTGCATGTGCAATACAGGATATAAACATTATATTAGAAGAATCAATCTCATCTATCCATCCAGAGGACCCTGGTTGGAGCTAGGCAGTGGTTTGAATCATTGTATCAGCTATATGAGGATATTGATCCCAGACCTTCACAATAGGCCTTGAAATTGCTATTTTCCCCTTCCCTCCCCCAAGAGTTTCAAAAACAAGTTGACCCCTTGCTTGGTGCACCCGCTCCCACTGCAATGCCCTAGTCAAGAGCAGGTTTTAACCACTGACCCAATCTATGTGACTTTTCAGCTTTGGGGCATTAGCTATTAGAATGCCCTGATCATATCCCTATTTGTTAATGTCTTATTTCTTACTAATCATTCAGAACATAAGAATGACCATACTGGGTCAGACCAAAGGACCATCTAGCCCAGCATCCTGTCTTCTTCTGATAGTGGCCAGTGGCTGGTTCCCCAGAGGGAATGAACAGAACAGGTAATCATCAAGTGATCCATCAAATCGCCCATTCCCAGCTTCTGGCAAACAGAGGCTAGGGTCATCATCCCCGCCCATCCTGGCTCATAGCCATTAATGGACCTATCCTACATCAATTTATCTAGTTCTTTTTTGAACCCTGTTATGTCTTGACCCTCACAACATCCTTTGGCAAGGAGCTCCACAGGTTGACTGTGTGTGTGTGAAAAAATACTTCCTTCTGTTTGTTTTACACCTGCTGCCTATTAATTTCATTTGGTGACCCCTAGTTCTTGTGGTATGAGAAGGAGCAAGTAACACTTCCTTATTTACTTTCTCCACACCAGTCATGATTTCATAGATCTCCATCATATCCCCCCTTAGTCTTTTTCCCCAAGCTGAAAAGTCCCAGTCTTATTAATCTCTTCTCATACGGCAGATGCTCCATACCTCTAATTATTTTTGTTGCCCTTTTCTGAACCTTTTCCAATTCCAATATATCTCTTTTGAAATGGGGCAACCACATCTACACACAGTATTCAAGATGTGGGCATTTCATGGATTTATATAGAGTCAATATGATATTTGCTGTCTTATTATCTATCCCTTTCTTAAGGATTCCCAACATTTTGTTCACTTTTTTCAGTGCTGTTGCACATTGAGTGGATGTGTTTCAGAGAACTATCCACAATGACTCCAAGATCTCTTTCTTGAGTGGTAACAGCTAATTTAGACCCCGTCATTTTATACATATAGTTGGGATTATGTTTTCCAATGTGCATTACTTTGCACATATCAGTATTGAATTTCATCTGCCATTCTGTTGCCCAGTCAACAAGATAAAAGATTAAAGATAAAACCTGCCAAAAAAACCCACACCACCAAAACACACAAGCTACTTACACCAAAAGTAATGACCATTACTAAACATCTGTGCATGTGTAAAGCACCAAGGGCCAGTGCAGATCACACCACATGTAGAGAGACATGTAGGCCATATGCTCTGGCCTAAAAAGTTTCTTGCAGCTAATTATGTGAATATGATGCCGGGGGTGGGGGAGAGTGAATATAGCTGGGGCTATGTGCACCGAGTTTTCAGTGTGTACTAGAGGAAAACCCAATATATTTGTAAAATAAAAGTATGAGCTCATAATTTCCATCAATGCCTTACTCTCTGTCTAACATAGTGAAAATGAATGGGAAATACACGGATGGAGCACAGAGTGTGATAGTGCATATTGTGAATTGTTATGATTTGGAAACAACCCACCATTAAAGCATGTTGTTAACTATAACAGGTGCAAGGGAAAGCCCCAGGGTGCTCCATTTACACTCCAGCTGGCTGCCTGAGGCACACCAGAATGGAACATGTGATTTCCCCATGAATAAAATATATTTATAAGTGTTATTTTGTTCTGAAGGTTTTCATTTGTGACTTGATGTGAGCGAAGGCAAGTAGCACAGTTTGGATTCATAGCATATCCTATAATATTTTTAAAATATTATTTATTATCTGTATTACCATAGGGCTTAGGAGCCACAAGGGGCTTCTTTAAACAGCTGAGTACAGGTCTTGGAGTATTTATTTTTGTTAGTGTGACATAATGATGTTTTTGGGTACTACTAATGCTGATCATATAAAAAGTTTGATTACTCAAAATTAGAGCCAAAAGTAGGTGGCATTATTTTCTTTCTATCTTTGCTTAACTTTAAGTCCCTGTGGGAAATAAGATCACCCCCATGGGCTATCCCAAGGTTGCTTGTGATCCTGATTAGGGATGTTTTTCTGAAGCAAGACATTAGTAGGCTTTGTAAGCAAGTGCCTAACTCTAAGCATGTGAGTAGTTCCAATAGCACAACTCTTATGCTCCAAGATCTATAACTTTCTGAGTCAGGAACATAAGGATAACTCTGTGGGTAGCTTATTCTCAGACCATGCATTTCAGGACAATAAGTTGAATTCCAGTAAGAAGCGTGTGTCTCTCGCACACATAGAAAACGTAAGGGAGAGAAAGAAACAGAGGTAGGAAGTTAGACTGTGCTGCTGCTTATCTGAAAACCTGACAAATCTACACACAAACATCTTTGCCACATTATCTCCCCAAGTGCGAATGCAAAAAGGATAATATGGCCTCAAATCATTTGATTTTCTTCTATTCCCATTTTACAGACTCAGTCCTGAATTGGTTTATACAGACATAAAATTCAAGTATGATCCTCCCAGAATTTTGTTTTCCTTAAAATATTTTCAAGATGTTGTCTCCCTTTATGTGCTATGAATAATTCCTGTGTTCAGAGACAGTGCAGCTGTTCAAATTGAAGCTGATTTCTGAATGGCTTTGCCTGGAAATTTTTCCCCCTCTACAAGTAAACTCTAGATAAGCAAAAATGCAAAATATAGAAATCTAATCAACGGTATTTTTTTAAATTAGAAAACATGGACTTGTTTCAACTAAATTATGATGTACTATAGTCACAGTTTAGATGCTAATAATGGCCCATTGAGACAAGAGGTTGCTTTTGGAAACATATTGGAGCTTCTATTATTATTAGTAATAGTAGTATTACCATGGCACTTAGAATCCCTAGTCACAGATGCCTTTGTACTAGCTGAAATACAAATATAGAACAAAGAAAGACGGTCTGATCCCCAAAGAGTTTACATTCTAATTAGGGATCTTGTCTCTACAAATGTTTCCCCCTTTCACCAGTGAATAAAGGCTTTCAATTCTGCATGTTCCAGCTTTGGCATTTTAAACAAATAGTGACTAGAGAAGTAATACAAGTCTGAGCATTTACAAGATTTGATCTGATTGATTGATCAAAACAACTTATCTGACTCACCCTCTATTTTATTCCTTAGAATCTATCACCAACTGGGAATTCCCTGGCCATCACTAGATAACATGGAGAGACTATCCCACCCGGGATATCAGGTCGGAAGTGGCCCCCTGTGGGCAGGAGAGGGGGTGGCTAAGAGCAAAGCAGAGTCAGCCCTGAAGCAAAGATTCTTCCCAAAACAAGAGGTAAGGGCAGCTCAGGATGAGCAAAGTGGGGTGAAGATACAGCTTGGGTCCACCTACCATTGCCTTCTGGGCTGTGGCCTGGTTAGGGCACCTCCCTCCAAAAGCCACTGAGTGCTCTGGACATTATTTTCCGTCTACTGGTTGACTTGTCTGATCTACACCTACCGCTCTTCCTAGCAGTCACTCCCCACTCTCCCAAATTCTTTCCTCTCCTATTCCCTCCCTCAGTAGCCTTCCTTTCTCTTTCCCACTTCCCTGCTGTAATCAGCCACCTGCTTCCCTCTCTCACTCCCTTCCCTCATAGTGCATTAAAAATAATCATATAAAACAAATTTTATTTCTTAAGGTGAGTTTAGATATAAAGATGGAGTTTGCTACCTATTACTACAATGACTCTGCTACTATGTCGCATCCCTTCCCCACTGCTACCATCTGAAGATGGAAATATAGAGGCTCAAAGGTGTTAACATGATCCTGTCACTGTCCAACACTGAACAGTATTAAACAAGGTTTGGGGTTTGATACACAGAGACCTCAGCCTGCAAACACCTCAGCATGGCAAACGCATTATTAAAAATCCTTTTAATCTCTTACCAAAGATAAAGAAGAGAAGGAAAGACATATGAGATGTAAAGTATTAAATAAGGCTTTCATTTAACAACATTCTTTGTTCCCTTTAGTTGGAGAGAGGGGTTTTGTTGTTGTTGTTGTTGTTTTTTGGGGGAAACCCCCATGTACTGACAGTCTCGGATGTCTAACAACTCTCCCTTTGGAGAAAAAAGAAGTTAGTTGAGATGGGCTGGAGCTGTTGTTGTTAAAGCCCAATCTAGTGTTATCCCAGGTTGTGTTTGAGATTCAGCTGTTGCCACCTTTAGTGGCAATGTCATGTGGGACCCTCTCTCTGGGCTGGTCTCACTTCTCTCAGGATCAGGATGACGAAGGGCCGAGGTCCCAAAAAACGGCGGGGGTTTCAGCCATGATGGTGAAGCTTGCTTTAGTGATCAATTTTTCTCCCCAAAATTTCTTTAAGGACCCACAAAGGAGTAGTAGTGAGCATAGTCCATCCCCTCATTATTTTGTCTGTCGCTTAGGCCTAGTTTCTAACACACCAATTTTGCTTCACTGATTTCTGGTCCCATACTTTTCTTGTTTACCATGCATGATCTTAACATAGTCCTTGAATTACATCAGAAGCCTTTTTGTCTGGACTGATTCAGTCTGTTTTTCCCTTTTGTACCTTTTCTGAGCAACATTTGTTATCATGGGTTTTTGGGTCACTTTCTACAGTTAAGCTCACAATGAGGATAAATTTGTAGGCCCAATTACTACAACGTACCCTCTCGCTTGACAATGGGGACAGTAAGCTCTTCAGAGCAGGGATAGTCCTTTTGATAAGTTTGTACAGTGTCTAGCATAATGGAGCCCCAAGGCTGGTTGGTGCCTTTGGGGGCTATGGCAATACATATAGTAAATAATAAACACTGCTAAAGCTAAAAGATCATTTTTGTTTGTCTGGACATTTAAAGGAAATTTGTACCTCAAACTTTTAACAAGGAAAAATATTTAAAAGTAAAAATCAAGTTACAGCTTTCTTATGAGAGGCCAGAGAGAAACAGTAGTTCTAACTCAGAAAATCTTTGCTAGTTTTATCAGCTTCTGAGCAGAATTCCTAATATGTGCCCTTCCTTGCATACACAGTGTATGTATTATGTCATTTAAACGATTCACTCTCACACAACCATCTGTTAGTGGGTCCGCAAAGAAATGCTTTCAGCTATATTGTGCTAACAATTCCCGCATGACCTTTCGCAGATGTCTGATGTACTTGGGTTTCTTTTGAAGACGGTGGGCCAAATCCTCCTATCTTACTCACAAAGGTAGCTCCTCTCTAGTCAGTCGGATTATTTGCATGAGTAAAGCAACTGAAATTTAGCCCCTCGTATTTAACAGCCTGCTGAATAACTGGACTGAAATGAAATCCCAGTTAAGAATAGTGTGGTGGCTCTACCTTATTAGTATACTTCTGTAAATACAAGAAGAAAATTTAAGACTCATTCGTTTAACAAAAGGACCTCCTGAGGATCTTTCATCTTTGTAACTAGTTACACAGGTGTATGGCAAGTTTTTTTCCCCTGTCTGAACAGAGCCCCAAAAGAGATTTGAGTTACACAATTTGAGTCTGTTTTGTGAAATCTCTTCCCCTCTTAACATTTACTTATTTATTTTCTGAGAAAAATCAATTAAAAACTTTTTCTATCAAAAGCAAAGATGGTGATAGGAAAACAAGAAAGAATGCAAGAGAAACTTGTTCTATTATAATTGTTCTATTCTTTAGGCCAGGGCCTTTGAATTTTCTAAATGATGTGCACAGCTATTGCACTGTATCATTAATTAGAATAATAGAATATCAAGGTTGGAAGGGACCTCAGGAGGTCATCTAGTCCAAGCCCCTGCTCAAAGCAGGACCAACACCAACTAAATCAGATTTAGGGACTTAACTATAATTTAAGATGCTAAAATGAATATCAAATTATATAATGTATTTAAAAAAGTTAGCGTGTTAAGAATTCAGAGCCACATACCGACTTCATCATTTGAAAAGCTTGGCCACAGAGACTATTGTTATTATTATTCATGGCCCCCTGGTGTGCAATGTTATTTTGAGTTAATACATTTTTGACCAATATTTGTTCAGTGTTGTTCTCCAGGAGGAAAACTCATGGAAATACAGACAGTCCTCATTTATACAGCTATATTGAGGATGATGGTTAATTTGTATTATTTAGAATTAGGCTATGGGTGTTATGACAGTTTCCCCATAGTGGGCATTATAGTATACTTATGTGTAGGGTAAATGTGTAGGAACTTCTTTCTTCTTCTTTCCTGTGTAGGAACTTCTTCTTTCAGGAAAAACTTGATGAGAGAGGACTATGTGGAGGAAGAAATAATGTGAAGGAAGAAATAATGCCTATGTGTTGCATTGTCTTGGCTGATTCTTTTCTGATGTTTGAAAATGATGTCATGGGTGACTAAGTTCCTAAAAATACATACATTCAGAAACTAAAATATTTCAGAATACTAAACCACACCATTTTGGCAGCACACCAGATTCTTGTTTCTGTGCATATAGACATGAGAGGGGATGTTTTGAGCAACTGGACATTCTTAGAGCATAATGGGAAAGCTACAACATTGCAAAGGGTCTGGATAAAAAAAAACAGAAAACAAGCTAAGAACATACGTCCTATTAGCTGAAAAGGTCAAAGATTGCCACGTATTCCAACAACATCTGGATATATAGCAGAAGATCAGGAGGACCCAGAGAAAATCCTATAAGGACTTCAAAAGTATTTTCAACAACTATGATCTGATTAATGGAAAACTACCTTATGAAAGGAGACTCAAAGAGCTTGGCTTGTTTAGCTTAACCAAAAGAAGGATGGGGGGAAATATAATTGCTCTCTATAAATACATCAAATGGATAAATACAAGGGAGAGAGAAGAGTTATTTAAGTTAAGCTTCAGTGTGGACACAAATGGATATAAACTGACCATCACAAATTTAGGCTTGAAATTAGATGGATGTTTCTAACCATCAGAGGAGTGAAGTTCTGGGACAGCCTTCCAAGGAGAGCACTGGGGGCAAACAAACTTAACTGGCTTCAAGACTGAGCTTGATAAGTTTATGGAGAAGATGATATAATGAGATTGCCTATAATGGCATGTCGCACATTGGTGACTGCCAGTAGCAAAAATCCCCAGTGGCTGGAGATGGGACACTAAATGGGGAAAGGTCTGAGTTACTACAGAGAATTCTTTCCCAGGTATCTGCCTGTTGGGTGTTGTCCAAGTGCTCAGGGATCACCATATTTGGGGTCAGGAAGGAATTTTTCCCTGGGTCAGATTGGTAGAGATCCTGGTGGTTTTTTGCCTTCCTCTGCAGCCTGGCACATGAGTCATTTGCAAATTTAAAGTAGTGTAAATGGTTAATTCTCTATAACTTCTCATTTTTAAAGCAGGATTTGATGACCTCAGTAACTCAGCCAGAGGTTAGTGGTCTATTTCAGGAGTGGGTGAGGTTCTGTGGCCTGCAACATGCAGGAGGTCAGACTAGATGATCAAGATGGTCCCTTATGACTTTAAAGTCTATGAGTTTATGAGTAAAAATCTAGAGAAACAGTCTACTGACAAACTATTGGCAATATGTCTGACTCGTGATTATCAGATCATAAAAGAGGAACACATTTGTGATAGATTAGTAATAGAGATGAAAGATGCAGGACCTTGACTAAGAACGCTCAGGAGAGTCCACACTAACGCTACCAAGAGCTGTAGACATGTGCAATGCTAGTGACAGAGGTGAAAGTAAGCCGGTCCACCCCAGTACAGCATACCAGCAAGAGCCGGTGCACCGTACCAGAGTGGCCCGGTTTCCCCAGGCAGCAATTTAAGGGGCCTGTGGCTCCCAGCAGCAGCTGGAGCCCAAGGGCCTTTAAATCGTCCCCAGAGCTCTGGTGCCAGAGCCCTGGGGTAGTGGTGACAGGGCTCCAACGGCTCTTTAAAGGGTCCGGGGCTCCCACTGCTTCTACTGCCCCAGCCCTTTAAATAGCTGCCGCCACCGCTAGCTCAGAGCTCCAGCAGCAGGGCTCCAGGAATGATTTAAAGGGCCCAGGGAGATAAAGGCAGGGGATCCCTGGGCCCTTTAAATAGCCCCTGGAGTCCAGGGGTAGCAGTGGTGAGGCTCCGGCGGCTATTTAGAGGGCCTGGGGCTCCCACTGCCTCTACTGCTCTGGCCGTTTAAATCACCACCGGAGCCCCGCCACCACCTCTCCAGGGCTCCAACAGCAGGGCTCAGGTTCTATTTAAAGGGTATGGGCTCCGCTGCCTCTACCACCCTGGGTCCTTTCAATAGCCACAAGAGCCCTGCCGCCACTACCCCAGGGCTCCGGCAGTAGGGTGCTGGGCATGATTTAAAGGGCCCCATAGCATAGTGACAGCTGGAGCCCAGGGCCCTTTAAATTGATGACTGAGCCAGCCCCACCTTTTCTGGTAGAGGCTACGCCTCCTCCGGTTGAGCCTCCACTCCCTCTCAGGACTCCAGAATACTGGTAAATACTTTATGTTACTTTCACGCCTGGCTAGTGAACAATTTCACATCCAAATGAAGAGAACAAATGAAACAGATAAAGAGATAATTCACCAAGTACCATGAAAATGAGGTAAAATATATCAAGAATTATGCAAAAGAAAATGCATTAATACAAAGCAGAAAAAATAAACAAAGTACAGAGGGTGACTTGTGGGCACTGCGGAGAAAAACATGATAATGGAAAAAGCCCTTCACATGGGTTCATATACAATAATTATGGCAAGAGAAATAATGCAAAAGCTTACAGATAAGAAAAGCAAAGAAAAAATGCATCAGATTTAGGAAGCAAGCAGTGACTCAGAGGAGGAGAATTTGCATGTATATGACGACACTAATAAAGTGCAAAACATCAAAAATAAATGGTTTATAAAGTTCTGATTAGCTCCAGATGCAAGGACAAGCAGCAGCACATAAATAGGAAATCGAATGCTAACTAGACAGTGAGGCATCAGCAAATATGCTAGGCTACAAAAGGCTTCCTCCCCATTAAGAAAAGGCAAAAGCAAAATTACAACCAACCAAAGCCACACTAAAATATGCAATGGCATGATCATAATGCAACTAGGATCATATAAATTACAATCAGAATACCAAGGGAGAGTATGCAGGTTGAAATTTCAGTTAGTAAGGACAACACAGAAGCCATTGCTTTCAGCTAAAACAAGTGAATTACTCAACCTAGTGACACTAAACCTGAGACAAAAACAATGCCCAAATAAATCTGTTAGTCTTTAAGGTGCCACCGGACTCCTTGTTGTTTTTGTGGATACAGACCAACACGGCTACCCATGGTAAAGCCGAGACAAACAATTCATTCAACTGGCACACAAGCAAAACAAAAATCTTGCCAAGAACAGACAATGCACTGTGCCATCCCTGCAGCAAAGTTTCTAAAAGATTAGCATGATGTATTTGAATGGCGTGTTTTCCAGTCACGTTGCACCTAGAAATAGATCAAATGATTCAGCCAGTACAGCTCCTTCCTTGCAGAGTACCTGTGAAGAGGGAAAAAAACAATGGGAGCAATAAAACAAATGGGAAAAAAAGGCCTCATTTCCAAAATCACAGAGCTCACAAGTTGGATAAGCAGCACGATAGCCATTGAGAACCCAGACAAGTTGTGTATTTGCATAGACCATAGCAATTTAAATAAAATTCTAAAAAAAGAGTTCACTACCAAATGCCTACAGCTGAAGAACGATTACCTGACTTAGCAAAAGTAAAAGTATTCTCACTACTTAATGCCAAAGACAGATATTGGCATATGCTACTGGATAAGAAAAGCAACTTTTTTACCACATTCTGGACTTTAGCGAGTAGATACAAAAAGTTGCAAACAAAGTACCTACAAAAGGTACCATTTGGGATAAAACCTGTAGTGGAAGAATAGCAATGTCATCAACAAGATGTATTCGGGGCCATCCCTACCTATCCTGGGGCCCTACACAGCCCTTTCCTCCTCCCGGGGTTGCTGTGTGGGACCCCAGGCCTCTGCGAGGAAGGGGGCACTGTCCGGGGCCGGGTCACTGCACTTCCCACCTCCGGGCTGCAATCCTCAGGGGAGTGAGAATGGGGCTAGGGCGGAGCAGGGGTCAGAAGAGGGGGGACTGGGGTGAGGCGGGTCTGGGGCAGGAAGGGGCTCCGGGGAAGGGTTGAAGTGTGGGCAGGGTTGGGGCAGAGAGGAAGTGGAGAGGAAGCAGCAGAGCAGGGTCTGGAGCAACACGAACATGCTCAGGGCACCAGGAAATGTGGTGGCCCAGATCTGGTGCTCTACGCAGCTGCTTACTTTGCATATGGGTAAGGATGGCCCCTGGATTTACTAACAAGACTCACAGCGTTGGATGTCACTCTGGAGGTGTAGACACAAAAACAGCAGGGCAGAAGTTGTGGGCGGATCACAACCACAACCTCATCTATCTTCTAGAAAGAGTCAAGTAAGTTTAAATTATAATCAAAATCAGCAGAAATTGTGACTGACCGCAGAACCATACATGGGACTCTTGCTGACCTCCCCAGGATGTGACCTGACCCTGAATGGTAAAAGCAATCAGAAGCTGTAATGGAGCGCTGGGCTTACAAATGGCATCACCTAGTGGTTAGGCCACTGGGCCTCCGCTTTCTCCCATCTTTGGTGCCTCTCATCAGCAACATCTCTGATACTGTGACTGCCCACTTTTTCATGGGTGGCAACCATAGGTGCCGACTCCATGGAGCAACCATGGAAAAAATTAGCAGGTGCTTAGCACCCACCAGCAGGAGGTGCTGTGAGGGAGGGGGAGAAGCAGGGACAGGGTGGGAAGAGGAAGGGCAGGGGTGGGGCCTTGGGAAAGGGATGGAGTGGTGACAGGGCCTGGGGCGGAGTGGGTGTGGGAAGACGTGGAACAGGGTGAGGACTTGGAGGAAAGGGTGCAGTGCCGGTAGGCCTGGGGCAGAGCTGCGGCAGGAAGAAGCGAGGCAGAGCATGGGTGGAGGCTTGGAGGAAGGTGTAGAGTGAGATTGGGCTTGGGGTGTGGTGGGGGTTGAGCACCCCCCGGGTAGAGAGTAAGTCTGCACCTGTGGTGGCAACTCAGTCCTTTGGCTGAGCCACCAATTTGGTTTGCCCCTTCCAGAATAGCAGAGTCCAAAGGAGTACAAAGAATCCCATGTCCTCATCATGGGAAGGGCCTTCAGCCTGGCTCAGACCCTTGTTGGCTCACCCTCACTCCAGAGCTCAAGGCACCTCTATCCTCTTCTTACACCTGAGATGAGGGGTGCAAGAGAAGTTTTATGCCCCTTCAGTAATTAGGTGGTTGGTGGGAGAGCCCGGGCCTTCCATCAGTCTCTGGCCCAGGACCCTATGAGAGGCAAGAGTATTTGGCACCCTGGAGCGCCTCAAGGCAGCCTCCCTGAACCACAAACATTCACCTCTCTCCAAAGTCTGAACATCTGCCAATAATAATAATAAATATTAATAATAATTATTAATTGGAACCTTCAGCACTTCAGAGCTCAGTTGCTAACCCCTTCATTGTGGCAAAGCTTCTTCAACATCCATCTTCAGGAGCTCTCAGGATAGGTTTCTCCTCTGATCATGTCTGCCCCCATCTGAGCTATCTGGCTCCCGTATGATGTCCTTCCTCTAGCTAGAGCACACTCCTCAGATACAAGGCAATAGCGGAGTGGAGTGACTTATCTCAGAACTGCTCCTTAACCCCATCAGTTCTTGTGTGCAGTTTATAAAGCCCATCACACATACCCATATGTAAACAGATTAAATTATTTCAGAGACTATTAGGGTTTGTATACTATCTCACAAAATTTCTTCCAAGCCCCTCAGATGTGTAAGCACCTCTGAGGTGACTACTGGACAAGATACAGTCTGCATATGATTGCCTCAATCTGATGCAGCCATCACATCTATCAAGGAGCTGGTCAATCTTAAATATTAACCTGAAATACTATAATATGAAAGAAGAGACAACCATACAAATGAAATGGGGCTTGAGGCATCAGTCCTATAAGGTGGACAGCTAGTAGCTTCCATATCTAGTTCACAATCACCAACCAAACACAAATAAGCCCAAATTGAAAAGGAATGTCTTTCAATAATGTGTATGTGCTAAAAATTCAACTAGTATATTCAAGAATGGGCAAACAATGTAATAGAAAATGACCATAAACCACTACATAGCATTTTTTAAAAGCCACTGCCAGCAGCCCCAGAATGCCTTCAGTGTATGTTACTTAAACTGCAAAGCTACAATCTAGATATGTACTAAAAGAAAGGAACTGAGAAGTAGCTGATATATATAGCAGACTTCTTTTCTAGAGCAGCCTTGCAGCATGGAAATACAGCAAATGAAACAAAATGAGATCTTCAAACTGACAGAAATATGGAAAACACAAAGACATAGAAAGCATCAACCAAACCAGTTATGTGCCAGTTTTAAGCCAGGGGCTGGAAAGAATCCAAGAATAAACCATCCAAGATGAAGACTGACAAGTGCTCATGTCTGTCAGTCTATCAGGATGGCCTGACACCAGGGTAAATTTCCCCTGCCTCTGAAGAATACTGGCACCATTGAGATAAACCAAGCATAAAAGATAGCATCACCATCAGTCAAATCGTAATACCCAGATCACTGGGAACAGAAATTCTCTCAAGAGTACATGAGTGCAATTCTAGAATAGAAGTTTCTATCCAGAAAGCCTGAGGCTCTGTGTTTAGGAGAAACAAGGATATCCAAGATGCAGAGAGCAGACTAAGCAGTAAAAAAAGAGACAATGAAAACATATACTATTCCCAACAGACCCTGAAGCAAAATAGGAATGGGCCTTTTCACTGCCAACCACACAAACTAACTCATTATTGTCAACTACTATTCTGACTTCTGGGAATTAAATGAACTGTCAGATCCTACTACAGCAACCATTATTGACAAAGCAAAGCAATGAACCATTTCAGCAGGCATGGATCTGCACAGCATAGTTTTAGACAAAGGATCCCAGTTTACTTAAAGTGTTTGTGCAATTTACCTGGGGATGGGAATTCAGTCACATCACATTGCCAACAGGTCACAGCCAGTCAAATTGCAAAGCCTAATCAGCAGTCAAAATTGGTAAGACTCTGTTTACAAAAAAAGCAACAAAATATATGATCATCAGTAGGGCCTGTCAAAATACTTCAGTGGAGCCTGAGAGGGATGGAAGAATTATTATTTGGATGGTTAGCTCAGTCTTTCAGATAGACCTCTTGTCACCCTGGAAGGAGACTGTACTTTGCTTAGCGCTCTGGCCAAGTCACAATGAAAGACATGGCAGGAGGCATCAGAAATGAGATCCCCTTGCAGCATTGCCCCGACACCCGGGGGTGCTCCAGGTGGTGAGTACACTACCTTACAGAGACATAACCCTAATGAATAACACAATACAGCAGAACCACAGCCTCAGATACAAATGTATTATATGAAAGTGTAACCTTTGGAGAGGACATAGGTAAAAATTTAGTCCACTGAATTTTGGCCCTTGAGACCTTCTGCCAAACAAAACTGGAATCAGTAAGGGAAAGGCAGTGGCTCTTTAGAGTTTTCTGTGCATACTTCTCCTATATGGCTTTTTTTTAATGTCAGAAAGCACTCTTCTATTAATGACTAACTTTTTCTTACAGTTTCACACTGTATGTAATGAGCGAGGGAGAGAGAGTTAGTTCTCTTATTACCATTAGATATGCAGACTACTTGACTGTACACAATGCTTCAGGATGTGGGGGAGGGGTGATTTCAAGTTGAATTCACAGTACTCCTGGTGTTAATTAGTGATGTCTGAGCCACAAAATAATGATCCATCCTGCCAGACTCTTGCATCTGTTTGTAAACATAATTGCCAAGATATATTTATGTCTTTCATTATCATGTACTGCCTGAAAACAGTTTAAGCAAAAACAATAAGTGGGGGAAGAGGCTGAAAACACTGTTGCTTAAAGATGTGTGAAGTCTGCTGGGAAAATCACCACAAAGACAGACTGTCAATACAGTTAGATCACATTACATGAAACAGAACCTAAGACCTGTAACTGTTCTGAATTTTGCACATTTTTCCATGTATATAAAGATACAGAGAAATAATATTTTTATTCTGCTGATATTTTTTCAACTTCATTTAAAACCACAACCCTTCCTCTCTCTCTGTATTGCAAATACATTGGTCTGTTATGTCCAACTTTGTCTAATTCTCTTGCCTACCCAATTCCCATCTTCAACCCCTACTTCACTCCATTCAGAAAGTGTTGCTGAACTCAATCATCTTTATCTGCCATTTGGCCCATGTCAGACAGGTCCCTTATCAAATCCATCTACTGGCGTCTTCTCACCTCTTCTATCAAATTCAAGTTTTTCATCCTCTACTGCGAATTCTCTGCACAACTCTGCTGCTTCTCTCTCCATCTCACACCTCTGCTTTGTAACAAGGTGGCAGACACTGAGAGGGCTTTTCTGTTGAGTCACCCAATGTTCAGTTACCTAAACCCTTCATGAAAATGCAGGGCAACTGCTTCTGAGCCATGCTCGGAGACAGGTTTGTTTGCAGCCTTAGCTATAGTGATGGCTAACCCTAGCAACCACTCTGTTGTATATTTACTTTTCTGAACTATTGAAAATCTTTATAAACGTTCAATGCAGAAAGTAAAAAGAGACGAATAATCTTAAATATAATGAGAACAAGAAAGGCCACTTCTGTGACCCATGAATAATATCTCAGAATCTCAGCAACTCATAGACTTTAAGGTCAGAAGGGATCATCATGATCATCTAGTCTGACCTCCTGAAGTTGCAGTCCAGAGAACCTCACCCACCCACTCCTGTGATAGTTGGTTTGTCTAAAACTGACTACTCTAAATCTATCTTTCTGAAGCTTGCGGCAGCCAGTTTTGCAAACAAATGCTACCTTGATGTCCTCAGAAAATAGAACATGGAATTATCATCTAATAATCACCTATGCTTTAAGCAAGTTTAATTTAATTTAAATATCATTTCTTCTTGAATTCCCTTAACAGGTAGAATGATTAAGAAAGTCGTGCCCTTTTATTAAAGAGTTTTAAAACCTACTTTTAAGATAAATGTGTTAGTTCCTGGAGATATTTTCTAGGTCTGATTTTCTTAAGAAGTGCAAAGTACAGTCATAATGTGAATGGGAAAGCTAATATGGATTCTGTTTAAGCCAGCAAAATGGAACATTACGGGATGTCTATAGCAGGGACCATGTATCAAGATAAGTTAGGTGGAAACACTTCTCTGTGCATTTCTCTACAACTAGTTAATTTATGTTACTCTCTTTACTGTACAGTGCTAAGAAGGCTATATTAGCTAGCAGTTGAACCTGAAATAGATATATCATTGACTAATATATTGTATGTCTGTCACAGAATATTTAAAGGTAACATTTTAGTTTAGAAACATCAAAGGTCAAATCCTGCTAACTTCACTTATGCAACTGAAATCTTGCATAACGCAAGCAGGATTTAACTTCAGAAAGAACACACAAAAAATACTCCCGTACAAGAAAGAAATGCTTTTTTAGTTTTACAGTTCAACTTTATGATCAGCAAAACAGCAGAAGTCTGAACACAATTTGATTCCCCTAAGAAAAGCTTTAGTATTGTGTTGTTAAAAGACAAGGCAGAACAAAGATCAGATTCTGGTTTTGCTAGAGTAAAATCAAATGATATAAAATCCAATAAACTGCTGTAGAAGGGGTTAGGCATCAGCTGTAAGAACTTTGAAATCAGTTTGCAAGACCACTGATCTTGATCTTGATCTTGAGCAAACAAGCAACATAGTACAAAAAAGAAGAAAGGTAAAAGCTGTGTAATACTGTTTCCCTCTGGTACTGAATATTTTGACTGTCAACTTTGATTGCACCACATTATTTTAACTGAACTGTTTACAAGGAGAAAATTGTACTGTATGCAGTAATGCTGAAGTGCAGTGCATACTGACATGTTCAGTCAGGGCAGGTGTGTTTCCCCCATTTAAATGCAAATATATCTGTCTGCATTCAGGAAGAACCACTGTTTCGCACCACGGCCTCATAACCATGGCAATTTTTCCTCTTATTTACCACTATTACAAAATAATATTCTAGAATACTTAAAGTTATAAGATACTCCATTTACCAGATAGAAAATATCTGTTTTAAAGTGAAGATGTGTTATTTTACTCAGCAGAGTGACTATTTCATGTGCGAATGCAGTCACTGTGATTCATTCATTCATTCTTTTTAAGTGCTTTCATTGCTGGTGAAAGGTCCCCGATTGCCTGCTCTGGAAATGGTGATCTCAAAGGTATCATAGAGCACAGCTGGTAGTATGCAGTGCATGTTTACCCACACTGCCACACCAAAGCCCTTTACCCTACCAAAGGGGAAAGGTGAGGTTCCAGTTTCTATGTTCATTCAGTACTTGAGCTCTCTGCTAAGACAACATTAGTCCTATGGGTATATGAGACTTTTAAAAGTTAATGACTAGATTACCACCATACATTTGTTGCACACAGGGTGGGACACCCAATATTTATCTGAAGGTAATGACTATTGTCAACAGTGACACAAATCTACATTCAGGTTCAAAGCTTAGAGGCTGTTAGTATCCCTTCAAACCCCCTTCAGAAATCAATGCTCTATGCTCCTAGGGTAACTTTAGGGGGGGAAATGTGTGCATCCCATCCCTAATGACCAACATATGTGACCACAGTAGGGAACTGCTGGGAAGTAGTCTCCTTAGTTTAGTAATCTTCTTAGTCTGTACCCCAGTTTTTTGTGTCTTGTTTGTACATCACCTAGCACAATGGGAGTCATAGCCCATGACTGGGGCTCTTAAGTTCAGTAGATGCAAAAATTACTATTTTGAAAGGTCATGTTCACACAATGTATCACTGTGATACAGAGGGACAATCATAAACTGAAGATGCAATTAAGACTGTAAGGCAAGATGTAAAACATTTTATTATTTAGCATCTGGGGGGAAGATAGCTTTGCATACAAAATGAAGCATTTAAGAAAGAGGGCTCTGTGGAGAGATGTGTGGAGGGTAGAGAGAAATCCAAGGCTGGAGGAGTAGAGTGGGTGGCCAAGAGAGGCTTGTGAAACTTGCTAGGTTCATAGGAGTTAGAGAGTATTCTGTGTACTATATTATTGGCCTTCTGAAGTTTCTTGGAATTGCATTTGCTCTCCAGGAGACTTGAACTCTCTCCATCAGGAACAGACGCCTTTCTGAAAGATCTAACTCAGCCACAACTTATTGGGATTGATACAAGAATTACTGGGTGAAATGCTATCACAGGAGGTCAGACTAGATGATCACAATGGTCCCACCTGAATTTAAAGCAATAAAGCTGAGACCCTACTGGCTTCTAAGGGTTGGTTCAGTTCTTTCTGTACACGTAAAAGGTTCATACAATAAAATGCACTAGGATTTTGATATGGGAATAAACCTGAGGGAGTGCCCTGAGCCAGGAGAAGGTACTTAGCAGCACAGGTGGAGCAGTTTATTTTCAATGCAGAATAAGACATGATTTATAAGACAAGCCACTACACATGCCATCTTTCAGCAGTGCACACGCTTTTCTGTTCAACACATGCTGCATGCAGCTCTCACACATTTTACCTGCCATGTTGAATCTCTCTCATTTCTGCCCAGCATGAGACCACAAGAGGGATTTCAGCCTCATCTGCCTGACTGGAAAAACAGGAAAGCTTGGAAGACACCAGAAGGCTTTTCACTACATGTGCTTCTGTATAAAATGTGTTTACGAGCCAAACAGGAGAATGATAGATTATTAAATTAAGGTAAAAGACAGGTTCGTCGGTGGGAGAGGAAGAAAAGACAATGAAAGAAATAGATGCCCCAGACTTTCTATTACATCTCCCTTTGCAAGAAGTGCTTAGGGAAGCCCTTCTCGTTTTCATCCTGCATATCAGAAAGTGGTCAGAGAATATGGATGAGAAGCATAGCAATTTATTCCTATTTTAATGGGAATTGGGCACCCAAATCTCTTAGTGTCTTTGAAAAACTCAGCCTACAGCAGGCATATCACTAGTCCAAAGAGTCCACCATCCCCTGTGTAGTCTTACTTTGAATGGTTCCCACAAGTGACTGGGAGCTCCATGATCCATGGAGTCACACAGCTCTTCCCACTGAGCCAAGGCAGCCTCCTCCTGGTCAGCCATGTAGGCATTTCTCAAGGGTCCATTTGAAAACTTATGGCCCTAGTTTTTATTGGTGCTGAGCACCCTCAGCTTCCCCTGAGGTCATATATTCTCACATGAGAACATACATGAAGTCAATAGGAAGCTAGTATTCAAGACCTCTCATAGTTCTACAGTGTGTTCCATCTTCAAAGCCATTTACAAGCATGGACTAGCAGCTCCTTACAACATCCTTACAGGGTAGGTATATATTACTATCCCCGTCTTTCCTGATAGGGAAACTGAAGCAGACAGGTTAAGTGACATACCCAAGCCACAGAAAAAATTGATGTCAGACTCATTACAGGACTGCATTACAGGAAACCCTGAAGTCTAATATTTATACCTGTGCCATAACCTCTTCCATAAATAGAGTAAGAAAAATCCCTATTGTACTGTACTTCGTTTTTAAAGTTCTACAAGTAACTCCTTAGCACACAGGCTGCTCAGTTTGCCACACAGTGCCAGCTTTGCCCTGCTGAGAATGGTGGGGCAATACATGGCCAACTCTCCTTCCTGATGTCTTCGAGCTGTTCTGCATCCCTAGTGCTGCACATGGGGAAAACGTTTCCTGTGCTACCAAGAGCACTGAGTCTGAGATGGTCACTCAGTGAGGGGTGTGCAAGTGGGAAGAAATCTCTTTGTACGCATCCTCTCCCACACACCAGACCAAGACCTAGGTACCTTCTGGCCCCATGGATTTTTTTTTTCTGTGGGATAGTGCAGTGCTTCCTGAAATGAGTATTTGCTTCTCCCAGATTTGTATCTAAATTATGAGAGGACACAACAGATGTATGTTGCATTGAGTAACTAACATACACTTTTAAACCACATTTCTTTGTATGATGCAGTAGGGAACAATGTTCTTTCCTTATTTGTAATTACAGAATTGGAGGATGTAGCAAAAGGTGAAGGCTTACTGTAGCTTGGTGGTGTCCATTAAGGTAACCCTGGCTGCCAACTGATTTTCATTACGCCAAGCGCATTAAGGTGCACTGAAAAGAAAAAGGATTTCAGAAAATATTCTTTAGCATAGGAATTTCCTGCTAGACTGATAATTACTTTTATTTTTATCTAGTTTGTTTTCCTTTCAGTAGTGTGCAAACCAAGGTCTATTGTGCTAGGTACTGTGAAAAGAGAGATAGACTTTGCCCCTGCCTCAAAGAGTATACACTTTAAGAGCAATGGTTATAGCATGTTGGGTCAGGGAGAATTTACAAGAATAAAATATGATGTGTACACAAAGCTCAGTGCAGTGGGGAAAAAATATGCTCTGTAGGCATTCAGCAGAAATACTTTCCTCCTAAATGTAGGTTATCTCTCTATTACCCATATACAGTGCTCTGATTGATATCAGTGGAAGTCATTTCACATATCAAGGATCACATGTAGCTTTTAAAGACTCCTCTTTTCAAATATCTTGCAATGATGGGTGTCTATTTATTTTGAATGCAGAGGCCTATCACGTACACTAAAAATATATACCAGCAAACCAAACACAGCAACTTCTCCAAACCAGAAAAAGATGAGAAAGGACCACTGCTGCTGCCTCTTATCCCAAAGCCCCAACTCTTCAAATCCAACCATTGCTCACTTCACTCTATTAATCAGTAAGGGCAGTTTTTCTTATCTGCGATCACATTTGTATCCAATACTTGTATACACCTTTATTTTTAAAAAAAGCTTTCTTATAATTTTCTTACATGGAGTGGTTTGAAATCCATTCAATGTCGTAGTTTAAACTAGCCATCAATATTATTTAACCTCTCTGACATGTCTGTATTTCCAAATCAAAACTTGCTACAAAGATAAATTATAATTTACTGAATCATTGATTTTTCCATCCTAATGGATCAACAGTGACTTTAAACCTTATTTTATTGCAATCACATCCTAAGGCCTCCACCCAAGACTGTCATCTTATGTCCAAATAGTAAGATTCAGTCACTGCCCCAAAGAGTTTACAGTAGGCAAGGCAGACAAAGAATAGGCAAAAAGAAGTTGTATTGTCCTCATTTTACTAATGTAGAATTAAGATAGACATACTGTAAGACTTGCTAGGTAATACATGGGGATTCTGCAGTATAATTTGGGTATAGAACCCATATCCATTGGGTCCTGTCTCAGTGCCTTATGCAGAGGATCATTCACCCTCTTATTTGTTTCTTTAGCCAAATGCTTTCTGGTTCATCATTTTTAAACAGATATGTCCCTTTTTGAAAAGATGATTCTGTTTTCCACTTTCATATTATATCATACTCTCCTTCAGAGGGGCTTCGTCAGATTACGCAGAGAGCACACAGAAACATGAAATGAATGGTGGTTACTGCCTGCCATGTTCCTTGCTTGGAATAAATAAGAAATTCATGTCAGGGGGCAAAAAATAATCATTTTCTTCTGTTTGTGAGTCATCCAATTTACTGTTCCATGTATATTTCCATGTTCAGTAAAAAGGGATTATAAATGGAGGATTTTGAATATTTCTGGCTAGATTGCCATATAAGTGCACACTGTTTCTCCAGGGTGATAGAAAGTAGAAACCAACATTAATCTTCACCCTTTAATCCAGTCATCATAGCACTCTGCTCATAATTTTTCCCATAATATAAGAGGAAAAGCAATTGTCTCTTCACTTAAAGTGTATACTGAATAAAATACAGCCTCACAGATATTATGTAGTGCATTCCCTCAGTCCGGTGACCATTCCACTATGCTTTAATGAACTTTATTCAAAGAGACACAAGTTCTGTGATCACATTTGCACTCAATCCCTCCCCAAAGAATAGGGTCAAACATGCAGGTGCATGTTACATTATTACATATTGATTTTTCTGTGGAACAATCCTTAATCCCTTACTCCTGATCACCCTCCCATCCCTTCAAAGAAAGAACACTAGCATAAAAATCATTTATAGTGGATGCCTGACATGTTTGAGGTAAACATGCTAAGGAAGTAGCTAATGAAAGAATTTACATATTAAAGCAATGTAAAGGTTCCCAATCTGAAACAACACAATATTTCAGTTCAGCTAGATTAAACTAATATAACAGTTAAAATGTTTCAGTGTCAACTGGGCATCAAGTCAAGCTAACATTATACATACAGAAAAATTATTTCCTCACTAAAGGAATACTTTGAATAAACAGATGGACTGTGTTTTAAAAATCAAGCCTGATACAGCATTCAGAGTAATAGATGGAAGGTGGTGCTTTTAACATCATTTTAATGAAAAATACCTGACCTCAGTGCCTTCACTAACTATTCCTTACTGGCTAATAACAACCTAGATTAGAAGACACTACACAAGGAGAGGAAGAGAAAAAATGTAGTTTTAAATTACCTTTCAGTACCAGGAAAGCATCAGTCATCTGTTTTATGGGGCTTCTCCTACACAGCAATATGTTTTCATTAACCGAAAGGTGGTTGCTAGTCACTATGCCAAATTAAAGGCTGACAATAGATAAAGCTGGAGGTTAACATTCTGGAAGCAATGATGATGGATGTCTAGAGTAAAGTGCTAGGAGTCAGGACACTTCGGTCCTCTCATAGCTCTGCTACTGATACTTTATGTGACCCTGAATTAGTGTGTTGTGTTGATGGTTTAGAATATCAACAGAGACTTATGAAATGTGAAGGTTATGTGGTTGGGTAGGTTATGTGAAAGTATATTATAAATTTGTGTTTTAACTTTACTGTGTAGCAACTAATGTTTAGGGTTCTTTTGCTTTGTTTTTTTGTTTCGTAATTAGTATATGTTAGCATTATAGTGTACTGAAAATGGATCTCTAACTAAGAAATGGAATTTTATAATCTAGTAATTTCTTTATTTTGACAGTTTATTTTTGCAGAATTTGGAGGTAAGATTAACAATTAATGGTGTAAATTGAGTGAAGTGATAATGGGTGACTGATTATATGGCAGTGAGTGATGCCTGGATGCTTTAAATGTTCATTTCTAAAACTACTGAGCCTGATGCAAAGTTCATTGATTTAATTAGGTCTTGGACCAGGTACTTTAACATATAAGGTTGTTTGGAAGTGATAGCACTTTTATAAATAACTGTGGCATTGTTAGCTGGAGTCCATTGACATACTCTTTCAACTACACATCTTAATTAAATGAAGTTTTCTATGTAGTAATAACTATCCATTATTTTCTTCCAACATTCCCTTATTTGCTACTGGATTAATTCATGCAAATTCAGAATAATCACAATCTTTTCTACATTTTCAGCAATAATGGTGCTTGTAGTTTCTACATTTGCTACAATGCATTATTAATAATGATAAGCTTCCATCCATTTTCATTTTATTATTCAACAGTGAAAAAACACATTATTGTGAATTAAGATACTTCAGTTATTTGGAAACTGAGAGCATCCTTATAGCCAATTAAAGCCATAGTAAAAAGTCTCAAAAACAATCATCAGTATCAGGGGATTATATGTACAATACCAGACAACTTTTGTTTTTGCATTTCAGTCAAAACATTTTAGTTTTCTGAGAATCTCTCAGAGTAGCTGCTGTTTACAAAGCTCTGAAATGATTTCATCACCAGTTGCGGTTTGTTTGGGTTTTATTCCCATTTAGAAAAGTCAAGGATATTTAACATTACATAAATCACAATATTCCATATTTTCTCTCTAAGGGACGTGGAGAGAGGCTACTTTCCTCTCATCATAGGCTACTTTCCAGTGCAAAGTGGCTCATTGCACATTCAGTGCATCAATAGATAGGAGGAGCAGCTGGAAGTTAAGCAAATTAGACATGTGACTATAAAACTGAAAGTCAAATAGGATAAACTACCAGTTATCCCAAGAAATCCATGCCACATGATTTCACTCCAAATTATAAACTATACATGGTTTTTCTTATAAATCAGATATACCATGGATAATCTGTCTTTCACCCCAAATTTGAAGCTATACATTTGATTGACTTGTGAATCAGATTTATATCCTCCCATATACTGGTAAATCTCTCGTTCTACTGTAAATCCTAAATAATATGAAATGCTTATATACAGTAAAAGAAGGTATGGAGTATGAACTCCAAATTTAGAAGATTATAAGGGATTTTTGTTGGTTTTCATTGTAAATAACTGTTGTATTCTAGAAGGAATTGTCTGGCACAAGGAAGAAGGAATGTTGAAAGTTATAAACCAGGGTATAGCTTTGGCATATTAAAAAAAAAAGATGATTAAAAGGGGTCAGTACCAGTTAGTAGTAGGGGCTAATAATGAAACACAATCTTTGAAATGAATCAAACTTAAAAGACCCCGATAAGAAAAGTTTAATGAAATTTGTTATAAGCCAGTTCTGTCTACTGGATACCAATGAAAGCAGCAGAAAAACTAAGCTGAGATGTGAGGCTATGCCTACACTTAAAACGCTTTAGCGACATAGTGCGCCACTGTAGTGCTTCAGTGTAGACACTTGATGTTCTGATGGGAAGGTTCTCCCATTAGCTTAGATAATCTACCTCCCCAAGAGGAGGTAGCTATATCAACAGATGAATTATTCCATTGACCTACAGCTGTCTGCACACTGGGTTAGGTCTGATTAATTATGTCTCTCAGGGGTTCAGATTTTTCACACCCCTGAGTGACACAGATACGCTGATGTAACTTTTCAACGTAAACCAGCCCTGAGCATCCACTTGGCACATGTCCAATAGGAAGCAGAGGGAGACTCCCTCTAACAAGCCCTGAAACTAGGGCGTATAAAACAGAAGTCACCATGTTCTCAGCAGAGTTGACTGAATCCAACAAGCTGAACAATCCTAAGTGTGACAAACTCCTGGATCAGCCACGTGCAAAGGTTTATCCCCCTATACCAGGGTTAAAAGGATAAGAGGTGGTGAGATTTCATTTCAGAGATCATATTTTCCCTTCTATTTCTTTAATATAAATAATTGAAGGTTATCTTGCTAACTCTACACTCTCTAGTGAGACCTCAGTGGATCAAGAGATGGGAGTAATCATGTTTGATGATAACTCCTTTATAAGTCCAAGCAAAGTCCAAGAGACATTGAAAATAATAACTTAAGGCAATTGCTTTTAATATTCCAAACCTGTCCCTTTTGGACCAATCTATTCAAACTGTACTAACCACACTCTTCAAAGTGTCTTAAAGAAGTGTGATAAATATGTTAGGTACTAAAGAATGAGAACTGATGGTCATAAGTAAATGTAATAAGAAATCTTGGTAAATTGCCTTGTTCTTTGATCTAACTGCTGACCTTCACTGTAGTCAGTGATAATTGCTCACAAAACTTGTGTGTGTGTGTGTGTGTGTTACATACCTAGAATATTGGTTGGGTCTACAGTTGAGTGATGACCTGTTGATTGTATATTAATGTGGTTCTGGGTGAATTAAAAACATGTTGGTTGGTTAGGAATAAGAAGTGTCTTGATTTGAGAAATACTGTTGAAGTTAAAAGTTGATTTGAAAAGAACCCAGCTTTCAAACTAGTAAGCTAACACTCTCTGGACTCAATAAAAAGGAGTTATTCTATTAACACTTATCTAATTGGCAAACCTAGTTTGTTAGATTTTAGCTATAAAATCTAACTGGCACCCTGGCAAATTTATAAAAATTGACCCCCTTTCACACTTACATCTGTCACATAATCATAATATAATAGGTATTGTCCATGGGGAAAACATCCTTACAAAGTAGGTTGTTGAGGGTGGTGCAAAGTCATTTGTTTGATATTGTTACAACCACCAGTTAGATAACCCAAGGCACATCATATGATGCTACAGTGGTGATGCATGTTTACTTTGCAATAAAGCCAAGTGTGTAACAAACTGTATTGGCTGGTTATGATTGAACAGTTGTATTCCACGGTATCATTTCTGCTCCACAGTTCCATGAGCACTCTTGATGCTAACATTCATATATGCAAATATAAAATTTCTTTCCCTTGTATACTCACATACACATGCTTGAAATTAACTTTCATGCCAGTCAAGTCCAATAGTTCAAATGTCCATGGGAAGAATTGGGGTCATCATTTAAAAATCTGGATACACTTAATGCAAGTACATTACATTGTAGTCACACTGTAAATACAAGATGTCTCTATGTAATCACTGTTTTTGCCACCAATTCATAAAAAAACAGCATCTTAGCTTAATGCCTGAATTACTTACTTATAATTACCCCTTTAATTTCATTCTTATACATATATATACACTCTAATAATTCTGAGATTAACTTTTTGAATATATGTATTTACTACAAAAATCCTACTATCAGAAGTTTAACTACATGACTGAATTCTGTATTTAAAGCGAACTCTTACTCCTGTGCAATTATACTTAAATCTGCAGTTGGATTCCAATATTCTATATTTCTGTATTGGGAATGAAATACTTTAACTTCTAATCACTTTGTCATATCATTGCACTGAAATTTCAGGAAGATTTTTCAATTTTCTGTGTGCTTAAAAGGACCTGGGTATGCAGCCACATAGATAGATTAATAATTCAAGGAACAAGGTGGGAAATCTGTCTCTGTCCACACAGCTGCCTCAAAAGAACAGAACAAGGGTTCCTATCCCGGCCCTATTCAAGTCAATGAGAGAGTTTCTTCCCATTGAACTTCATTAGGTCTAGTGTTTCATCCAAGAAGTGAGAGGTTTGGTAAGTGGAGGCATCTGGGAATTATAGTTAAAGTACCTATTCATCAAACTGTTTCATGCTGAATACAAGTAAGAACTACAGTTCCCCGAAGTCTCCAATTCTTGTTTTCTAACCAGCTGAGAGAACTAGTGCAGGTGTTCAGGGATGTATTGTACCTAAAACTCCTCAGGAAAAAGAGTTTCCATTTCTTTGTGGTAAGGAAACAATTACATTCTGATCTAGAAATTACTTACCAGGAATTGTAGCTGACATGGGTGGTGGTTATAATAGGCCACAGCCTCAGCTGTGGGATGCTGGGCTGGGGCTGCTCCAGCCCCAGGGTCAGCCAGAGCAGTTGGAGCTACTTGGGTCGGGTTGGTCAGCTGGCCAAGGCCGGCCCAGGGCAGCTCTGGCAGGGAGATGGCTCAGGGTTCTAGGCAAACCAGGACTTCTCCAGCCACAGGAGGAGGTGCAGGAGGGCTCAGGGGGACTCCAGCCGTAAGGGGTTGAGTCTTGTGCAGAAGAGGCAGGACCATAGGCCTAGCCTCCCTGAAGCAGGCGGGAGGTTCACCCGCCACCCATGGTGGCTGGTATCTGAAAGGCTGTGCAAGAAGCGCAACTCCTAGCTCCACTCCTCTATTCATGTTTAAGACTGATGGGTTTTTGAAAGCAAAAGGTATAAGTAAATATAAGTGTTTGCTATTCTAGGACCAGAGGAATCTTCTTCTATTACACACTCTAGAAACTGAAAGAAGTAAGATGCTTTTGTATCTTGATCAATGGAACTGGAGTCAGAGGGCCCAGGTTCTCTGGAGGGACTGTTGCTTGACGAGACACCCGAGGAATAGGGAAGAGAGGGGAGTTAGGTAGAAGCAACTCAGCCACAGGGACACAGCAATGCACAGGGTTTATTAAAGTTGCACTTGCTCAACTTGCCAGCACTTAACATCACTCTTTGCTAAACATGGTGGCAGTGTCTGAACTGTGAGTCCTCTGAAGCGCAGCTGCTGGCTGTGGGAGCCATGGAACGGTCTGAAGACCCCCAAACCCTGGATTTCGCAGACACACAGATCTATCTCAGAGATGGACATAGTGAAAGGAGGAGTTTGAGCTGTAAACAGATCTGGCCATGCCAGGGGGCAACAGCAGGAAAGTAAAACTATTGTTTTACCTTATTGGGGAACAAAGCAGTAATGTCTGTGGAGCTCTGAAGGTCACAGTTGTCTCAGTCCTTACAGAAGTCCTGGGAGCCCAGGGGAACTGTTGTATTAATTTAGGTGGAATCTGGGGGACCAAAGAGTCAAAGGTGTTAACTTGCCCATTATTTAACTGGTTGAGGGTTTGGTATAGAGACCTTAGCCTGCTTAGTACCATGGCACACAGGTGAAATTCATACCAACAGGTTAGAAATGTATTAACTGAAACATACAAAAGGAAAGTAATCAAAACAAGGCAAAAAGCATTGAAAGTAGAATGGAGTGAGTATGCAAAACAATCAATTAAAACCTGTCAAAGGCCCTTTTTTGGAGATTGTGAATACTGGTTAACATTTCTTATTCTGTTAAGCAGTCTGTCTCGGTGGGGAAGAAAGAATTGAACAACAGAACTAGACCTGTGTCAGGAGTGATAGTCACTTTCCTGCTGTAGACAAAACAGACACAGAAGGGAGGGAAGAGATTGAATAGCAAAGATGGGGGAAATAAGACTTTTGTTGATATTCTCAGAATACAGCGTGGCTAGTGGATGCTTAAGGCTGGACGGACGCTTTAGTCTGGCATGTCAGCCAGCACAGCTGTTGCTCTGGATCCCAGCTCATCTTCCCAGTCAGAGACATCATCTGGTTAGTCTGATCAGGTCCCTCTCCATCACTGGTCCTTCTCAGGCTGAGCAGAGATGGATGAGCCATCTCATATTGCTTTGCTGGAGCCGTGCAGTACAGCTGATTTCAGGATCAGGTGAAAAAGCTGAGAGACAGAGAGAGGCCAGGAGTAAGATAGGAAGGCTGAAAAGAAACACACAAGAGAGGGAAAGGCAGAGCAGGATCTCACATGTATCAGGCTGGCGTCCTCACTGCTGCAGTGAAGGTGGTCAGGCAACCCCCCTGGAGTCTACATGTCTGGTGTCACCGCAATAATCCTTCTGCCTCCACTGTGGTGATGAGAGAGTTCCTTTTTTCTCCCTCATTCTCTTTTTAAGGGCTCCCCAAAAGCCAATGCATGGAACGGTCCATCCTCTCTTTATTTTGCCCACCAATTGGACTGAAATTGGTGCTTCAGAAATTAGGCCTCTTAATTTCCAGTCCTCTACCCCTCTTCTATACCAGTCATAAACTTAACACAGTCCTTGAGTGGTATTAGTAACAACCCCTCCTACTTATCCCATGTCTACAGAGCAGTGAAGCACACACAACAGGGCTCAGGGCAGAGGGAGCTTGCTGGCAGCAGCTGCTGTCTCAACTTTCTAATCTACTTAAAAAGGCAATGTACTTAGAGTGGGATCAGCGTACATAAAGGGTCAATGCGCATCTCTCTCTCTCTCACACATACACACACACACACACACACACACACGGTGCGTGTCCCTATCTCTGTCTGCTGTGTTGTCTCCTCTCCCTCCATTCATGCTGCCTTGTAGGGTGTGAGGCTACATTAAAATTTAATTGAAATATCTCTAAACAACTAAGTCATAATGCAGATCTAGTTATTATCCAGTTGTTAAATCAAAGTAAATAAGAGCTTATTTGCAGGAAGGAAGTGCAAAATGTCCATTTTCTCTGCCTGCAGATTCCTGTCTCATTCTCTGTACAATTTCTGAATTTAGGGAGCCTGAGGCAGGAGTCCTGCAGACAAATGTTTTATTCCACCCTATAAGCATGGTTTATTCATTAAACACTGTCCATACTGTGCACTGAATGAGGCAGGAGTCCTGTAGGAAAATAGTATGTGATCATTTAATGAAAGAGAAAAAGTATTGCATATGCATCATGGGGCTGAATTAAAGATGAATAGGCATAACCACTGTATAACCTTACGCTATAAGCATTAAAACCCATTGCAGAAGTTTGTGCAATTAAATTACTTTTAAAATTATCAAGTATTTTCTTTGTTGCCTTTTCCCAAACGCAAAATGCCTCCTCTTGCCCTCATTTCACCTCCTGTCCCAAAAAGTCTTAAAATGTTACTTGTCCTGCAGGAAGGGAGCCTGTTTTTAATGGACACTTAATGTTAGTCAATGAAATTCACCCTGCAGGGCATGGAGTCCCCTACAGGATAGGAAGAATGTTAAGGCTTTGGGACTGTGCTTCTCATATTCAGCAACAGGTACAGTCTTGGAAGGGATTGTTCTCGCACAGCATAACCTCTGCATTACTAATTAGTTTTATAAAGCCCAGACTTTTCAATAAAACACAGGAGTGGTAGAAAGACCTAAGCCAAAAAAAGAGTAGCTCACCAGAGAAAGAAAAGTGCTGCTTCTGTACACATTCTGAATTTCCCATTGCTACTGCAGTTAAAAGAAATCACATGGATCAAAACTATGTATACTAGTGCCACCCCTTCCAACATATATCTGATTGTTTGGCTACAGAGCCGTGTTCTGCCCCCTTTGATATTATGTGCAATGTAACTAAAGTTGCATGGAGTATAAACTGGGTAGAATTTGGCCCTGTGTCCAAACAAGCAGAGTCTAACCTCTCTTTGGAATACAACACGAAGGCAAAATCCAAAGCAAGAGAGGCTCATAATTAATGCAACTTTGGAGACTGGAATTTAGCATCTCATTCTGAAGGTCAGAGACAATTGCTCCCTACAGTACTTGTTCCACTGTCATTACATGCAGCAAAGTGAGGAAATGTATCGAGAGAGGCCCGTGGCAGAGAGAAGCTTATTCACAAATATCTATCTGGCCTGAAACTCGGCTGCAGTCATTCAAATACATCCCAAAACAATAGACTCTCCCACTCAGGCAGCCTTAAACCATATATGTGAGTCAATACAGCAACATTGTGATAATGCTAAAAAACCTCTGCTAATACCAGAGAGATCAGAATTGTCATGAACAGGTCCAAACAGATCTTGTGTATGTTTTCATCTCAGCAGTGGAGAATATGATGTATAATTGCAAAACAAAATATCTGCATGCTGTCAGTTACAGAAAATATCAGGCACCAAAGCAAAGTGAGTTATATACCAGGCAATATCCACCGTAATTTATTGCTCTAATGGACAAAACTCCTAGCTCTAAATATCTAAGCATATGGCACGGGAGAGAAAGATGACCCTCTACTTGTATGCCTATCTCCTTCTTCCTCCCAGACCACTTCCTCCTGACCACTTCCTCCAGGTCACCTGGGCTCAGCCTGTCTTAAAAAAAGGCCATGGAGAGGGGCCATATATACATCTCAAACATCCCATTAAGCATCCTATCTCCCATCTGTTTGTCCCAATGTCCACATTACTCCTGACAGATCTCTACTGTTCTCATTTCACCAAAGATTGTCAAGGTCTGGAACAACACTATGTGCATGCTTCACCAGCAAATTAGAATGAAACACGGACTCCCTAAAAAGAAATGGGAGGAGGAACAAGGCCAATTATTCTCTGCGAATCAATGGAAACAAAATTTTAGCCAGTGCTCTGAACTGTTCCTTGAACCTCCACGCAAGATTAACCCAGCATAAAATTATATGAAGGACGCATTGGACCCCACTCTGATTGATTGAAACAGGTGCAACTAAGTCAGCGGGTGATAAACTTAACCCATATGTTCTGGGAATGCTTCTATACCTGTATGTTTTGGGCAAAACTTAATTGCAGAGTTAATTTTTTCCTATAATAAAATAAAATTGTGTTACAAGCTAGACATGTAATTTTAACCCTAGTCGATGTTCACTGGAAGCTGAATGAATCTGGAAAAGTTTGACTAAATAGAGCACTAAATTGCTAAAAGACTAGTACTACAAAAATAGAAAGCCAAAAAGTGACCAAGACTTGAAGACTGGAGTATAGACATCATAAACTTGGCCACCATGGAAAGAATTGTATATCGTAGAAGAAATGTCCAGTTGTTGGAGGAAGGAGGGCAGAGAGAGAGGAGGGCTTATTTTAAAACTCTTTTCTTAGGTTTTTGATAGTAAACACCCAAGGAGTCATTACTTCGCAGGAGTATCTAAATGGTACTGTTAAGGACATGCCCAACTTTTCCACCCTTCTCCATGCCCCCGCATCTCCAGGTCCTCTGGATTTTGCTTCTGTTCTTTATTTTATTTTTTTATTTAACCAGTTGGATTTTTTATAAACTTTTTTTAATAAACTTTGTGTGTAAATTGTCTAAAACAAATAATTGATTTATATTTTAACCATATATATGTGCATGTGTGTGTTTCAAGTATAGCTAAGATTAGGTAGCAAATGGTTAATATATTATGAGAAGTATATGTATAATGAGAAGTTTTATTTATAGTTTCTCTCTCTCTCTCTCTCTCTCTCTCTATATATATATATATACATACACACATACAAACACATATACACACAATTAGGGCTCTCGATTAATCGGTTCACTCATGCGATTAACTCAAGAAAATTAATTGTGATTAAAAAAACTGTGAATAATCACACTGTTAAACAATAGAATACCAATTGACATATATTAAATATTTTTGATGGTTAGCTATATTTTCAAATATATTTAATTTAAATTACAGCACAGAATAGAAAGTGTACAGGACTCACTTTATATTTTTGATTACAAATATTTTCACTATAAAAATAAAAAGAAATAGTATTTTTCAATTCACCTCATACAAGTACCATAGTGCTCTTTATCATGAAAGTACAACTTTCAAATGTAGGGGGAGTTGTTACATAATTGCACTCAGAAAAAAAAAATGTAAAATTTTACAGCCTACAAGTCCACTCAGTCCTACTTCTTGTTCAGCTAATCGCTAAGAGAAACAAGTTTGTTTACAAACTTGAGAGAGATAATGCTGCTCACTTGTGAGATAATGCTGCTCACTTCTTAATTACAATGTCAACTGAAAGTAAGAACAGGCATTTGCATGGCACTTTTGTAGCTGGAGTCGTAGGATATTTACATACCAGATGCACTAAAGATTCATATGCCCCTTCATGCTTCAGCCATTGTTCCAGATGACAGGCTTCCATGCTGAGGATGCTCATTAAAAAAAGAATGCATTAATTAAATTTGTGACTGAACTTCATGGGGGAGAATTGTATGTTTCCTGCTCTGTTTTACCCACATTCTGCCATATGTTTCATGTTATAGTAGTCTCAGATGATAACCCAGCATGTTGTTCATTTTAAGAACACTTTTCCTGCAAATCTGATAAAATGCAAAGAAGAAACTGACATGAAATTTCTGAAGATTGCTACAGCATTCAACAAGCACATGCTGGATCAATGTTCAGAGAGGGTAGAGGTTCAACGTAATGTTTTGGCTCTCAGTTTGTGATCAGATGTTAGACCAGGGGTCGGCAACTTTTCACAAGTGGTGTGCCGAGTCTTCATTTATTCACTTTAATTTAAGGTTTTGCATGCCAGTAATACATTTTAACGTTTTTAGAAATCTCTTTCTGTAAGTCTTTAATATATAACTAAACTATTGTTGTATGTAAAGTAAATAAGGTTTTAAAAATGTTTAGGAAACTTCATTTAAAATTAAATTAAAATGCAGAGTCCCCTGGACTGGTAGCCAGGACCTGGGTAGTGTGAGTGAAAATTAGCTTGCGTGCTGCCTTTGGCACACGTGCCATAGGTTGCCTACCCCTGTGTTAGACTGTTCTCATTAGTCACAATTCAAGTTCCCAGTTCTGACACTGTGACAGTGAAAAGTTTCTGACTAAAAAAAAAAGGAAAAGTTTTGTTTTTCCTCAATAAAATCAAAAACATTTTTAATTTGTTTCTCTCTCTGTTTTATCTTTCCTTTTATTGATGTTTTTGTACAAATTGAGAATGAAAAGCCAAAATAATCTATTTTTCATTCTACCAACAGAGCAAGAGGTTATGATCATGCAAAGATATTAGAATATTGTATAAAAAGCCACATAACTACAGTAACTTTACTATGAAAGTTTTCTTACGTGTATCCACTTAGAAGTGAAAAGGCAGTAAGTAATTTGGTTTGCAATGTCATCCAATTCCACTTGCTTAGTTATAGAAATAGCCATGTGAATGTCTGTTATTTAAGATTTCTAGGAAACACAGCTTGATTAGTAAATGTGTGAAGTGTATACTAATTTTAAATGAAAATTGTTTTCAGTGTATTTATTAAATGCAATACAACTGTTAAACAGATTTTTCAAAAAAGAATTTGAGTGGTAGTTTATACCAGAACACTTAATTTTTGAAATAACAAGGGTTTACTCTATCATGAAACCATTTGTGTTTTGGTGAATGAGAAATATGTTAATACACTAGAGGAGATTTACTTTTATCATATATATTAAAGTATCCTTACAAAGCTGCACTGTATTTTAAATGATTAAAAATGGTACTAATTCTATTTGTCCTTTCATAAGACAGTCTTAGACATGGATATCACATAATGGAGTTTGTAGCCCTTACCCAGTTTTAAGGAAGAGAACTATGTCCACATTTTCTAAATGGCTTCAAACTGCAGAGATACCCCAGCCATATGTGAATATAGCCAGGTTAATTAGTTTGCTAGGACTTAAGTGGAGCTGGTTCCCCACTCATCAACAGTGGGAATGTAATTAAACCAACTGGAAATGAATTAACTTGAGCTGAGTAAGCTAATATAGAATTTGGAAGAATTAACCAGTTTACTATCCATTGAGCTCTGCCACAGAAAACTGAGGAAAGGTGAATAGGTTGAGAAAAGAGTAATTTGGGGGCCACTGAGGAGGAGTTGGAGTGGGGAGGGCAGAGAGAGAGGAGGGCTTAATTTAAAACTCTTTTTTCTAGGTTTTTGATAGTAAACACTCAAGGAGTCATTTAAAATGGAGATTTTTACAGAGCTTTGCTTCCCAGCATGTGTTGCAGAGTCTGCCTTTGTCATAGACAGGTGGCCTGAACTGCGGAAATGTCTTACGTTCGTGACATTTGAATTAAGAAGTGAGTGAACTTATTTTGTACAACTTCTAATCTCTTTCAAAACTACAGGTGTGAAAAAATCTGACTCCCACAAAGGGGAAGCTGGAGTGTAAAAAATAAATAAATACAAATTTTAAAATTAACATAATAATAAAATCTCATCATGGACAGAACAATGAATGTGAAGCAGAGAGCAGCAGGCAGTGAGCAAGCAGAAAATATTGCCACAGGTCTGGCAGAGGGAGGACGGAGAGAAACAAGTGCTAGTGAATAAGGAGACTTAAAAATATGCACAGAGACCAGTGCAGTTGAGGCCCTGATTGTACAATAAATTCTGTCTGGGCGAACTCTTGTGGGTTCCAATACAGCTTCACATGGCTCTGGGGATTGCACATAATCAGGCTTTTCCTTTGTATAGGAAGAGTTCTTCTTTCCCTCACACTTGGCACAGGCTTCTCTTTAGTTAGAATAACCTCTCTCTCTAAATCTCCCTTGATAAATACCAGGGATTTACATTCCTGGGGTATGAAGGGAAATCTCTGATCTCTAACTAGTTTTAAACCCCAAAGTGGAGTAAGAGATTTACCAAACTGAGCTCCAAAAGGTTTACATGTGTTCATTAAAAGGTACTCTGTTTCTGCCAGGACACAAGCAGAAGAGAAGAAATAACAGTGGAAGTACAGAGAAAGTTGCATACCACTAGTACACTATTAATCGCATATTTAAAATTGCATCTATTTTGTAACTGTTTTGCTTTTTCCCAGTTCCAGATCTGCAAACAAGGATTCCATACAATTTCCTCTTATGAGGGAGATTTCTAAAAGTGCAAAAATTGTTAAAAATTCAAACATTCTTGCAGCTGCTGTGCTTTTCCCTAACAGAAGGCAAATAAATACTATAAATAGTATAAAATTATGTGTAGATTTATTTGGTAAATCTAATTAATATTTCTTCCAGTTTGCACTGACAAGGTTGCTTACGTAGAGAACAGGACTTTGTGAAAGAGGAACATAAACATTAAAAAGTCTCTTCCAATCCCCTTGCTAATGATGCATGTTGAAGCAGGAGATCTGCTTAAGTTCAGAAGCCTTCAGACCTACAACAACCTGTAGATTTGTACTTATTTCATTTAAAAAGTAGACGTAAGGCAGGGTTCAATATCAAAGAAACAGATAGAAGGCAGGTATAGCATCAGCAAAATGACTTTGGAGCAGTTGTATTTAAAAAAATACATAACTACTGAACTGGCCTCAAAGACTTTTCACAATGTCTATTAGACACTTGCACTACATTAGCACATCTACAACAATGTAAATTTCAGGTGGAAGACCAAGGATGCCCTTTGATAATGATTCATTACAATGTACTGCAAAATGCTACTGAAAATGCTGCTGTAACATGACCTTCTTCCTGTTGAATAATGACGGGATTGGAGAAACATACTTGTTCTAGTCTCTAAATGCATCAAATACAAGCAAATTTTCCTAATCCTGACATTATTCAACAGCAGAGAGATCATGTAGCCACCCACTTTATCACAGTACCTCTTTGCAGTATACTGTAGCTGATTTCCTTAATTAGAACAAGTCAGAAACTGAAATTTTAGTTCTATGAGAAATTCCAACATTCTCCATCCATTTAAGCCTCCCTCCCCCCAAGTCATTCCAAATCAGAATCAAAAGCCAGTTTCCTGTGAAATGAAAATTCCAAATATATAAAATCTGGAGTTACAGAAACATCTCATTTCAATAACATTGATTTTTTTCATTTTGATAGTTGAAATGAAATATTTTACCTTATATTCAAAATGAAATTAATTGAAATGAAAATATATAATCAAAACAAAATGAATAAAACTGATAAAGTCAAAATAAAATATTTACCTCATCAAAACAAGAAAGTTTAAATGGTTTGTTTGAACTTCCCCCACCCCCCATAATTTTATCAAAAGTGATACTTTCAAAATACATTTTTATGTAGCTGAAACTCCATTTTTTGACAGAAAAGTGTTTTTTCAAAAAAAAAATATTGACCAGCAGTATTCATAAGCGTTATCACAGGACGCTTACCTAAGCTTGCATTGTAATGGTTTTAGGTCTGATTCTGATTTCACATACACCCATTTCACACTCCTATAACTCCATTGAATTCAGTGGAGTTACTCTGATTTACACCAGCTAAAGTGAGATAAAATCAGGCACATTGACCAATCCAAAGTTTGCTAACAACTTTGCCGTCTAATCCCCAGGAGAGAAAAAGCAGGATTTTTTTTAAAAATCAGACCAGGGTAAACATGATTAAAATGAGGGTTAGATTAGAACACGGGGTTGGACTAGATCAGTGGTCTTCAAACTGGGGTGCGCGCACCCCCAGGGGTGCACGAGCCCACCCCAGGGGGTGTGCGAGACCCTGGTGCCGCCACCGAGCCCACCTGGGAGACCGCCGAACTCCCAGGCGGGCTATTTTGGTCCCACCGAAATGCCCACTGCAGAAAGCGGAAGCTTCTGCTTTCTGCGGCAGCTTTCGGCGGACATACCCCGGGGGGCTGCAAGTGGCTGCCAGGCCGTGGCAAGGGGCCACAGCCCAAAAAGTTTGGGGACCCCTAGACTAGATGACCTCCTGAGGTCCCTTCCAACCCTGATATTCTATTCTATGAAGTCTTCAATGATCCCAAGAAACCTTAGCTCAAAAAAAAAAGAAAAAAAAAGCTGTAAATCAAAGCAAATATTAGAAATTTTAACTGATCTTGAATTTAGCAGACATCTATGAAAAAACCAACAAAATTTAAGCTAATTACTATACAGTAGACTCTTGATTATCCAGGATGATAGGGAAAAAATTAATCCTGGTTAATAAAATCCCGGATAATCACCATCCATGGGAAATATGGGGGGCGGGAGGGTGGTTCACCAGCCACCCTGTGCCAGGGTGAGGGAGGGTTGGTTTTCTGGCTGCCCTGCACCCTGGCGGGGGTTGTTTTTTTTGTGCTTGGGGCAGCAACAAAGCCAGAGCCAGCCATGCAAGTTACGCATATTTTTTTTGACATCCTGGGTAAACCACATCCTGGGTAACCCAATCCTGGATAATCGAGAGTCTACCGTGTTGCCATTTTCACTGGATTTATCAAAATGAAAATGGTGTTTAACCATTCCTTTATGTAGGCATTTACCACATAGTTGTCAGCACAGTCGTAAGTGATATGAAAATCTGGCTGTAGTCCCTGTAAAGAGGAAGTCTTATATTGTACCTACAAATAATCTGATTCACAAAGATAGTAAATAGCAGAGCCAAAATTTGAACCCCATAAATGAGTACGCAGATAGAAGTTTAAAAGTTGTTCAGAAAAATAGTGCAGCCATTGCATAAATGATTCGGACAAATTAAAATCCAGAAATGGCTGGACTGGATCAGGAAAAATACAAATAAGCATCTTAGTTTTCATTCTGAAGTGTGTTCAAGATTCATAATCTTATAAAAATGTTTTTTTAAAAAACCAAAACACCCACAATGATATAAGTAGGCTTTATTATCACAATAAATGACATCAGCATAGCATAATCAATCAAAATCATCATGTGTAAAAGTTAAAAGGGTTGAGAATCTTTAAAAATACTATACAATCTAAAGTATCAGTGGTATGTTCACAACACACTGTCTACTCATTCTGGTCGCTGTCTGAATTTTCTTGTCCAACAACAAATATCCTTTCAACTTTATATTGAATAGATTCCTGCAGATATTTTTAACACTCCACAAAAAAGTTCTCTACATGGCTAAAATGCTCCAAAAAATCCTTTGATGTTTTCAAAATGGTGATAAAATTTCTCCTTCCCAAAGAAGTGGATTTTTTTAGAACAGTACCATGACAAGTCTTCATAAACATCAAATGCAATGGTAGGTGACTGTATTTCAGTGCATCATTGGCTCCCATTCGTCATGCAATGCTGGGGGAAAAAACAAGCAGAAGCTGCCCTCCAAGACCTCTGCTTCTCAAATTCTAGGCATTCTGTTACAGACAGATTTCCAGAAGAGCTCAGCTTCCCACAGGAGAGCTAGATTTTCATGTCTCCAGTATCCAGCAGCTTTCACTGGAACGCTTATGGACAGATTTTTAAAAATGATCAGCATCCAAAGTGCCACCGGCACTGGCCACTTATTCCAGTGTCTAAAGAAGAGCTAAGCTCTTTTCAAAATTCTTGCCTTCGAGAGCTTGTTGCAGGACAAAACTCACTGAGCTAGATTTTGACACCTTTATTCATCAGTAAACAGTAACAGTAACAGAAAAACAGTACTCAGCAAGCCAGATCCTGATAACTTTAGTCCAGTTTAGCAGCACCTTATATTCCACTGGGGCTATATATGGAGTAAGGTTCCATTCAGCATGAGTCAGGGATCAAAATCTGACCCACTGAGATTGCCCCCCAAGCTTATTTTCAAGTAAGGTTTTGCAGCCAATCCATACACTGTTGCACACGTTGATTTCAGTGGAGTTGCACCCACAGAAAATGTTCTTGGGAAGTCAGTGGAAATACAGCAGCAGAGAATTTAGCTCTTGATGTACAAAAGTGTCTTCTGGTTTAAGCCATTTCATATCAACTAGAGAAGTCATGTTTTCTGTTACAAATACCATACACTTTTATTAGCCTCTCCCTTTGGAAGATAGCTTTTCACATTTGTTTTCTGTGGCATCCTCACTTAATAAGAAACTCGGTAAATGTGTCCACAACCAAGCAATATGTCTACTGCTTTCAGCACAGAAAACCATCTGTTTTTTTGTTACAACTGGTATGCTTTTGTTTTGCCCCCTACGGAGCGCACACACCACGAAATTTGTGCTGAGTTCATGCGTATAATTAAACGGCACTTTGGAAAGCAGGAGAAAGTCAAACACATTTTGAAAAGCTGGTGATGATTTCAGTCCTATCAGCCAGATTGGAGCACAGGCCATGTCATGCAAAAGCTTTTCAGGGCAGTTGGCTGAGTTACTGCAGATGAAAGTACATTCTTATTCGTCTAACACTTTCTGCAGCATGCCCTCCATGTTCATCATGATGGCTCATCTGCCCCAAGCCTAAGTTTTATCCCAGAGATCACCCTGCATTTCTTAACTATGTCTGAACTATGAATGAGATTAAATAATATATTTGGCATCTTTTGCTAAATCCATAGCACACTTTTCTCATACATTTGCCTTGATTTGCGGAGTGTTTGGGTAGCCAGTGCATACATGAAAAATAGCTTGTCATTGAGGTGCCCAGTGGCCTTAGACTGACTCCTAGCTGAACCACGGCTCCTGCAAGTGTGTGCTACATTTCCTTTGTCCCCCTGCTTTTGTCTGAATCAAACGATATCATCTGTGAGTGATGGGAGAAAAAGGAAATGAGTACAATTATTTTTTGACATTTGATCTCTAAATTTAATGTGCATTTTGAACAAAACATGTTCTTCTGCCTTTCTAGAAATAACCAGAGTAGTTGCTCTGCAACGTTTACAGACCAAGTGCTGTTTACCGTGTTATCTCTTCCACAGTGTTCCCCAGCGCATATCCTGTGCTGCTTTCAACCTCCAGGGCATTATAAGTTGTTGCTCTTTTATTAGAGATGAGTCATGGGCTGATCTGTTTAGAGGGCGTATATTCGAGGGCTCATTCACAAGAAAAGCTTTAGAATCTGGGGACAAATTTCCAGATTTTATTGGTAACAATTGGAAAGGCACAGCATGTCTTTATGGTCTTTTTACGGGCCATATCACTTTAAAGTGAAAACTGGAATCTCTCCCCTTGCCTTTATCCACTACAAGTGTTATTTCACATTTGGATTTAAGGATTGATTTAAAATGTATTTATTTACTGCTGCTTTTCACTGTTCTTAATCCATTCACGCCTTAGTTTTTAGGAGTAGTATGGGAGAAGTTAGTGATAACTGGAGGCAGATTTTCTGAGTAGCAGGGGAGAAAGAAGGGGCATCAGTGAAGAGATGCTGAGAATGTACAAAAGCCAGAGAGACAGGCTGTTTTGGGTGGAGGGATGGGGAGGAAGCTCTGTGGTGGTGGTAGGTAAATAAAGGGAGCAGCATTAGTTAGAAAGGTGGGTAGAGGAGGAGAATCAATTCAGGCAGTTAGGAAGGATGGAAAGCAGGGGAAGTCAGATGATTTGGGAAGGGCAAGCCTCAGCAATCACTGGTTGATCAGCATATGGTTAGCAAATGCAGAAGAGCTGCAATTCAAGGCAAGAACTGCAGCTGAATGCTGGCTATCAAACGGCTGGACCAGGGTGCTGGTAGGCCAGAGAAGGAAATGAAGCAGAGGAGAAGGAGAAGAGGAGGACCTGGCCTGAGAGGAAGTGTTAATTCTGTTGTTTGCACTTGGGGAGTGTACAGCAGTTGGGCACTTTTACAAGTGTGTCCATTTGTTACCATGACTCATTTAAGTGTTAGCCATTTATCTAGTCTTTTTTAACTTGATTTGGATTTAACTAGAGTTCTGAAGAATTGACTGGTTCACTCCTGCTCTTAAAATAAGCAGCTCATATTTCTCATTTTGTTGAATGCTGTTACAAAAAACCTGCTTCCGAAATTAAATTATGTAAGATAAATAGCTCTACAATGCAACTGTTGGAATATTGCCAAATTCAGTTATCCCAATTGTATATATTAGATACTACAAAACTATATTTTTCTCAAACCTCAAATCACGTACCAATGTTATTGACTGTGCAACAATCCCCAGCATGGGTTATGAATGAGGTTTAAAATTTCAGCACTAAAAGCATGTCCCCCTACCACTTGCAGTAAAGAAGCAACTCAGTTTGTGGGTAACAGTTGTAGGCTCTTAACGTCTTGTGTAAAACAACCACTATAGATTACAGTCACTGAACCAGTAGAGTATAATCACTCCAGAAAAAATAAATTTTTCAAGTCAAGAGAAAGATAAAACCAGCTGGGATAAATTGCCAGAAATCTGACTGCAACATAATCAAGGAAAATGGTGAAACATTTATTTAAGGAAGCAGTACACTGAAATACATCTTTTTACTAAAGTGTCAATTACAGAATAAATAAATACCTTGTTTGAAGCTTATTCCCTGACGGACAGACAGTGGGGGAAGTTGAGTACATGATATTTGATTTATTCACAAAACTATAATTAAAGCATTTAAAATAAACATTACTACAAAAGGTCAGTTATAACCTTCCCTGTTTACAGGAAAATGGGAAGGAAGCTTATGAACCGTGTGAGCTAAAATGAAGAAAGGTTGTGTGACAGTTCTCAGGGTATCTATGACTATGAGTCACTTTGTTATCCCTACCATCAATGAGAGGGAGCTTCACTTGTGCTTCACTGGGTGTCAGCTCTCTGACACCACCAGCCTGGTAAGTACTCACACGCTCTCCCCTGGGCTATGCCAGTCCTTGCTTTGCTTTGCTCTGCAGGCTGACTGTAGGTGCATCCTAGTCCCTGATTCCTTTTCAAGCATTTCCCCAGTAGTATCTAGCTCCTTATCCACTGAACATGGACAGAAACACCAGCTCTGTTGACCCCAAAGGGACAGTATACACACCAGCTTGTATGATTCAACTGAGGATCAACACTTTGCTTAATACCACAGCACTACGATATATTTATAGTGAAAACAAGGATAAGTTTATTACCAAAAATTTAAGTGATAGTGAGTAAATATATTGGAAACAAAAGATTACATATAAATCACAAAATTATAACATGCTTTTTAGAGAGTAAACTTAATCATCATGTTAACCTCCTGCCTAAAGAAGTTTATCTCATCAATAGAGTTGTCAGCCTTCCCATTTTCATGAATGTAAATGTCCTGCCCGTTTACTTCCTAGGTGCAGGATGAAGGAATGTCTTCTTTGCCTTCAATTTATATGCCCCAAAGTTTATTGTCTGTACACAGAGTCAGTATAACCATCCTTCTCTTGTTTTTCCTGTGTGCTTCTTTCCTGTTGACTTTATATGTAAATAGGTATGCCTTGTGTTAGCTTACAATGCTTAATTTATATCTGACAGAAAAAGGGGGAGGTGAATAAACATCTCTTGTCTGACAGATAACCTGTTTCTGCTGGTGATTCATTCCTTGCTATAGGATCTAAGAATATATTGTCAGTATATATACATAACGCCCTACATAGTATCTGTGCATAGATTTCACAATGCTATTGATGAACAGTGACACTCCAGATTTCATTTAAGACCTCACATGACATTTTTTGGTGACCCAGAATGCACATACCAGAATCTGGGTATTCCTGTAACTCCCTAACAAATTGGCATTAACGGGTTCGTGGATCACAGATCACAAGTTTTTTTGCGAGAGTTATGGGAGAACATGTTAGAGCTGGAAACAAAGTACTAAAGCTTTTTATTCCTTGTATTTGAGAAAAGGATAATAACGGTTGAGTTAATAACAATAACTTATTAAATGCTACTTGGTTTAGAACATCCTTATGCCTAAAGAGAGTTGTCATATTGTATAGGGAGGATTGATAAACTTTGGAGTGAGATCTTCCATTGTGTGAACTGAAGTAATCTGAGATGTACAGATAAAAACAATACAATACAATTTCTGGGAATAGATTTATACTGTATCTTGCAGGAATTCATGTGCTGCTTAAACTCATTTACGTTTCAATCACTCACTGACACACTGTAGTGTGTTACCATTTCCCCCCGATGTATTGTTTTCCGTAGTTAATGCAATCAGTATTTCAGTCTGAGGAAATAAACTCTAGCCCAAGCTTCCCCTTGTTTTGCTGTTGATTTGATTTCAAACTACAGGCACATCAAACAATATTTTGTGTTCTGTTTCATGGATCAGTTTCTGGGATTCTTATTACTCTTCATTGTTTGTATTTGGCTCATACTGAACTGTTGTTTATTTTCGTTTCCTCATTAATGTTCAGCTGACCAAAATTTACTCTTTGGAGCCAATGAGGATCATACCTACATCGCCCTCCTCCACCTCACTCCCTGATGAATTACATTGAAGCTATAATACTAGGTGTCAGCAAAAATGCAAATAAGCATTCATAGTTAGGAATAATTGAAGAACAAGATTCATCATGTGGCCTATTATTGATATTCTACCTGCAATTTAACTTCTTTTAAAACTTCAGTTGTATAAAAATATTATTCCTCTTTCTTATGTGAAATGCTTTGTGGCCTTGCTTTAGTTCCAGTGAGCAATAACCAAACACATCATAATTGGAAGCCAGTTGTTGGCAGCCTCCACATAAACAGGTTAAAGAGAGAACACCTTTGTGAAGCATTAGACAATTGATTGAAAACTCATCTTATTTTGATTCTGATGCCCAAACCTATGCATTGGGACAATGCCTAATAAATTCACATAGCAAAGATAGAGGATGCCTGTGTAAACATCTGCAAAGACAGCACACCATGGATGGTGTGGGGTGGTATTGTACTTTGTAGGTCATGTATATATACAGTGATTGTTTAGTAATGTTGCAGGGTTTTTTTGACCTGATCTAAAATGGAGAAATTACAGCAAGGCCAGACTGTTTTGTCTTATACAATAAACCCAGAAATGGATCCACCTCTTATAGGCCCTAGTTTAGCCACAGTGGTAGTAAGAGGATGCTTTGCAACAACTGCAAGAATTAGTGGAATTAAGGAGAGTGCTGTCACAACCAGACCAGTCAGGTCTAGTGGTCAGAGTAAGAGTCGGGCACCAGGCCAAGTCAGGTACCAGAAGTTCAAAGTCTGTGATAGTCCAGAGGGTGAACTGAGAGTCATGAAGCACACAGGGTCAGGTTACCAGGAGATCAAGGTTAGGCTCAAATAGCAAAGTCAAGGACAAGCTATGGTCAGAAGCAGGAGTCAAGGGCCTATTGAAAGCAAGATCTGGAGCAGAGACAAGCAGGCACTGTGTGCTATTGCTCAGACAGCTCCCCTTCATAGCTTCCTGCTTTATATACGTCTGTGAAGGGCCACCGTTCCAGTCCTACTGTATGGTATATCCTGTCATGTCAAGCCTTATATGGTCTTCCCAGGAGAACCCATCCTAAGCCTCTGATGGCAATGCAGAGGCATCAGCAACCCACATGGATCCAGGTTCCAGCCCCCCAGGTTCTAACAGGAAAAATATCAACTGCTTCCCTACCCTTCTTATAATATATCAAGTCTAAATACTTCAGATGTTCAAAGTCACTGAAATCCACAGGAAAAGATTTGACTCAGGACTTAGTAGGAGAGAATCTTACTGTAAACAAACTGCAAAGGAGAAGAGTTTGGTTACAGAAATTTTCTTATGCATGTTTGGGGGCATTATGATGTGGTGAAGAAAACAAGTCTTTGTTGGCTTGACCTAGGGAACTGGAAGACCTTACAAAGATACCTGCAACGCATATACCAATAAGTGTCTTTTATCTCTGTAGCTTGTTCCTCCTTTCACTGAAGACCATGGGAATTTTTACTGTGGACTTCAGTGGGAGCAGGCCTGGGCCTTGAATGTAATATATTACCCTGGTTTATATATTGGAAAAGAAAGGAACATAAATAGGCGTTGCCAAAGTAGAAGCAGCAACATCTCTTTGGATAGCCACAACAGTCATACTACTGCTCTAAATAAGTCTTCTCATTGGTTCATATTTAAATAAGAGGTTGGGATCAATCCTATAGAGTTTAGATTTTGAATTGAATCATAAATCTAAAACTACAAAAAATTGGGTTGTTTCAGATCTGGTCTTCTGGGTCAAGCACTATCTTAATTTAAATACAGTATATGAGACTGAAAATCTTTTTAACAATAGTTGCAAGATATTTTTAAAGAATGAAATAAAATACCACTGAAATTGGCAAAAAAATTTGAAGGCACAGGGCCAAATACCTATCTCCTCTGATTTCAGTGGAGTCCCACCAAAGCTGAGTAGGCAAAAAGGTTTTTTAAGGCCCAAAGCTTTTCATAAATTTTTGGATGTGTGTTGTGGAATCCAAATTAGATACCATCAGTGAAACTTGTCTCATATGACAAAGCATGAAGTCAGAGATACAGCAGAGCAGTAGCATCAGTTTCAAAACATGTAACAGCCAGTGCAAATGTGGATTTCTTGGAAATACAATGGTGTCCGTTACTGTACTGAATGTACAAAAACCTTATTTCCCATGGTAGGACACAACAGTGATGCTCGCTTCTAATAGTGTGCAGTTCAGTAGTAATAGCTCAGCTCAGTTTAGTTTATTGTAGATATATGTTCAGTTGGATGCACAGTGATATAGTTTCTGTATTTCTTGGTTTCTTGTGTGCATTCAAAGTACATAGAGTGTACGTTCATAGTGTGCATTCAAAGTGAATTCGGCTACTGGATGTGGCTATAATAATTATGAAAATCTAACATTAGAAATTGAAAATGTCTTTGAAAATATTTTCCCCCCGAGTATTTCATTTTTGGATATGCAAAGATATCACTTTCAATGTAACTGTCTATAAAAAGTCACTGGGGCAAATTCATCCCATGTGGTTTATTGCATTTATTGGACTTAAAGTAGTGAAATAAGAATCACAAATGTTGTGTGGTAATGTAGTTACCTTTCGCTAACCTCGATGTACATTTAATGGTAAGAAAATCACTGTCACCCCACCCTTTCCAACTGGATTGCTACTCTGCTTTTCCAAGCAGGAACCCCCAGGCCTCCCTGTTGAGAGATCATCTTTAGCAGAGGAACATCCCTCACTCTCCCTGTTCCTCTCACAGTTCCTCTGAGTCTAACTCACTAGCCCTGGAGATGTCAACAGGTAAGCTTCTCCACTGTTCCCCTGCCTTCAGCCTGCTCCAGCCTTTGACCCCACCTCTCTAGGTCAGAGCCAGCAGGTAAGTCCCTTTGCTGCTACCTGACCTTCAACCCTCCAGTCTTGGCTGTCTGGCTTGGGTATGCTAGCTGTCGCTGTTTTCCTGCCTTCAGCCTTCTCCCAGCAACCACAATCAGTCCCCTGGATCTGCCAGGTTTCACCTCATACACCTTTCCAGACTGACTCGCTGGATCTCTCCACTCCTATGCCCCAGGCACCTCACTGAAGCCCAGTTAATTGTCCAGATTGCCATGTTCTGATAAGGCACAGGTGCACTGGCTCTGCTCCCTCTTCAAAAAACACAGTAACATTTCTTCTCGTGATTGTTGGCATCTGTTAGTTTTATGATTGTACTAAATCATGTCCTTTTGGGTGTGTTTTTTTTTTAATACTTAGTACAAGTGTTTGATGCTTTTTGTGAAACCACTTTAGCTTTGTGCTGTCCAAGTTAATAGCTGGAGTCATGCATCAATTGTCGCTGTTTGGGAATTCCATGGTAAATTCATATTCACAAGGAAAGGCCGTCATGTTCCAATGACAAATCCAATGAATGAAGCAATCATGTTCCTGAAGAAATTAAGATCTATGTAGATAGAAGAGATCTTTATTTACAGCAATTTTATTGAAAGCCATTTCAGGGCAGCTGCTGGCAAAGCCGCCCTTTTCCATGTTTTCCCATTTCTCCATTGCTCTTTCACTTTTATTTAAAATTAAAATATTTTAGTTACCTGCATCTGTTTTTACATATATACATATATATATATATATATATATATATATATAAAGAGTCAGTACGGGCCTGATCCAAAGTCCATTGCAAGCAATGGGAATTTTTCCATTTACTTCAATGGACATTGGATCAGGAGAACACCAGATTTTTAGCCCTAAACAAGCCCTATACGATTGTGGCAGAAAGGTCTTCAGTCATCTATTCTTTAGTAATTCACAGTCAAAGGTGTATTGGCTGGCAGTAGTTTGACTGTTCTCCTGATATAAAGGCCGCATAGTCTTTCATTTTTGCTCTGAATGCAGAATACAATTGTTTGCATATCAGCTACTTAAGCCTAGTGGCTAGGGAGTGGAAGGAGCTAGAATTTAACAACATGTTTTAGGGCTTGTTTACATGGAGATTTAGTGGTTGTCAAAGCAGGGTGTGACTCTACACTGCACCAGTTGCCACGCTGTTACTGTCCATGTAGATCTTGATGCTGCGCTCTAAAACGTTCCATAGCGCTCTTTGATGTATGGCTGTCTGAAACCACAGTACTTCCAAGTGCACTACGGAACTTTTAGTGTGTGGTAGTAGAGACCACATGGCCACTTTGTGTACGGTCACTTGGTGCGCTGTAGCTTTACCCCGGCTTATCATACACTAAGTCTCCATGTACATGTGCCCTTTAAAAAGCAGCAACACTTCCTTTCCAGCAGAACGCCTCAACAGTAAAATATTTCCCAAGAAGGCAAGCTAGCTAGAAGGTAAAATGTGGCAAACAAAGAAGAAACAAAGAAGTTCGCCTGTTCCTCTAACTTCATAGATGCAGTTTCTCACACGACTGATTTAGTAAATCATGTTTATTGTATATTGTTCTTTTCTAAATGAATGATACCTATTTGCTAAGTGTTTGGTTCAGCCTTGTTCCATGCTTAGGTCTCTCTGGCTCTTTTGGCTTTTTTGTTTTGTTTAACTGCACATTTCAGCCTCAGGCTCCCAAGAAGTTTTATATCTTCAATAAACTAAACTGAGCTGAGCTATTACTATTGAACTGCACGCTATTAGAAGCAGAGCATCACTTTTGTGTCTTACCATGGGAAATAAGGGTTTTTGTACATTTAGAACAGTAATGGAGACAGTTGTATTTCCAAGAAATCCACATTTGCGCTGGCTGTTACATGTTTTGAAGCCGATGCTAATGCTCAGCTGTATGTCATGCTCTATGATATGAGACAAATTTCACTGATGGTATCAAATTTGGATTCCATAACACACATCCAAAAACCTATGAAAAGATTTGGGCCTAAAAAAAACTTTTTTGCCATATTCAGCTTTGGTGTGACTCCACTGAAATAAGTGGAGATAGGCGTTGGCCTCATACCTTCAAAACTTTTCTCAGATTCCAGTGATATTTTATTTCGTTCTTTAAAAATATCTTGCAACTATTTTTTAAAATACCCTTAGTAGCTTGTGACAAGGTGCAGGGCATTTTCTGGTCTTTAATGAACAATGCGTTAACTGCACCTGAACTTCCGCCATCCCATAGTACAGGTGCTATAGGGAAGAGCTATTAGAGTGTCTGCTTGAGAGATTACATGCTGTAGAAGGACTCGGCCGGGGCTCGTCTCTCTGCGGGGCGGATGGGGCATCACATCGCCTCACTACACCCTCTCTGCCGAGTTAGGGAATACCCAGTCTACGGCCCAGACCCTTAGGCAGAGCTGAGCTACAGTTCAACAATAAGTCTAGGCCCTAGGTCAGGGCGGGGCTGCAAACAAGCTGTCAGAGGCGCACCCCCTCAGGCAGGGACTGAGCCAGCAGTTCATATGTGGCCCAGGCCCTGGGTCAGAGCAGGGCAGCAAACAAACAGTCTGGGGCTCAGACCTTCAAGCAGGAACTGAACAAATAGTTCAATATAAGCCCAGGCCCTGGATCAGGGCAGAGCAGCAAACAGTCAGAGGTTCAGGCCCTCAGGCAGGGACTGAGCAAATAGTGCTAAAGTAGCAAGGTCAGACTCCAGGGTGTCTGAGAGGGGGAGACTGTCCCCCACAAGTGGAGTGGCAGGGGGGACACAGATCCTCTCACTTCACTGAGTCCCAGCCCAGGGCCCTGGCAGCGGCAGAAGACCCGCTGCTGTCAGTGGGGATCCTAGTTGCAATACACTGCCATTGGCTCTGGCAGTGTTGCAGCCGGACTAGGGTTGGCTGCCTCCAGGTTACTTCCAGACTCCCCGTCATCGGGTACCTGGGTTAGGGCTGTGTCCACAGAGGGTTCCAGCACCATGGGCTCCTCGGTCTCGCTAGCGAGGGGCAGGTTCGGCGACTTCTCCAGATAGCTGGTAAGGGGTAAGCTCGGCACCTCCTCAGGGTAGCTGGGCAGGGTAGGCTTGGTAACTCCTCCGGATAGTGAGTGCGGGGTAAGGTCACCAGTCTTCCTCCGGATAGTGAGAGTGAGGTAAACTCAGCCAGTCCTCCGATGGAGAGCAAGCATGGGGTAAGCTTAGCCAGTCTTCCTCTGGGTTGTGAGTGTGGGGTAAGCTTGGCAACTCCTCCAGGTAGTGGGAGTGGGGTAAGCTCGGTCAGTCCTCCTCGGGTAGTGAGCACAAGGTAAGCTCGGCAACTCCTTCAGGTAGTGAGCACAGGGTAGGCTCAGCCCATCCTAGGGTTCACCATGGGCTGCTGGGGCTTCCCAGTCACGAGCTCTGTCAGCTGCGTCTAGCCTCCCTGGTGGCTGCCTTCCAAGTGAGCTCCAGGGCAGAACTTTTATACTTCCCTCCGGGGGGCAGGCGCAGGACTCACTAGCTCCGCCCACTTAGAATCATAGATTATCAGGGTTGGAAGGGACCTCAGGAAGTCATCTAGTCCAACCCCCTGCTCAAAGCAGGACCAATCCCCAACTAAATCATCCCAGCCAGGGCTTTGTCAAGCCTGACCTTAAAAACCTCTAAGGAAGGAGATTCCACCACTTCCCTAGGTAACCAATTCCAATGCTAATGGGCATATGGGGAGGCTTGGCTGTATGGGGAGGCTTTGTTGTATGGGGAGGCTCACCTCTCTGCAGGGCGGTGGGGCACCACACTGCCTTGCTACACATGCCTTTGGGTCAGCAGAGCCCCACTGACAGCAGGAGGCATAGGGCTCCATTTCAAGACTAGGCATATCCTGGTCATATTACACTATTTTCTTTTCTTGTTGTAAAAACTACTCTAACCTTTAGGAATAATCCATGAGGAAGAGACCTTGCTGATTAAGACTGTCTATTTCCTGTTGAACTACTCGGCCAGCTGACAGAGATGTTGAGCTGTGTCTGGCATATAGCAATCCATCACACAATACAACAGATGCAATCTGACCTTCATATCACATATAGCCCATCACCAGGGAAACTGAACAAAACGATTTTCAAGAGAGAAATAATGCTTTAAAAGGGCTTTGCTGGATGTTAAAAGATCTGAAGTTATCTGTTCTTTATACAAATTCTCCTGGGCGAGTGGTATATAAATTTACAAGCTGCTTTTTTCTCCATAGCCTGTAGATAGAAAGAAAGCTGCTAATGGACACCCAGCACACCTCTAAATCTAAGAGGCATTGCAACAATCCCATGAGGCCTCCTCACCTCTCTGATTAGAAATTTTCTCCATCTCAGACAGCATTTTCCTTTACTCTGTTTGTTTTTAAATTGCTTGTCTTTAAATTAATGAGTGCTGTGGGCAGAGTGATCATAATACATCAGAGAACACCAGTGGGATTGCTTCAGAGATCCTGTTAAAATGACTGACCCCAGAATCAATAGTTGGAGGGGCACTATAAATGTAGCCATACATTTTGATATGGAGACAGGGGATTGTAGCAAATAAGTGGCTCTGCAGGATTCAGACAGATTTTCTTAAATATCTTAGGGCAGAAGAAGTTAGATTTGTGGCTTTATCAAGCGCTTATCTGTGGGATAAGTTGGTGCTGAGGCTCATTCCATTCTGTTTTATAGTTAGCGTGTCAGCTAGTTTTCTTCTCCTTGATGGAGTCAAGCCTTTCAGGACAAACTGAATGAAAACGATTTGAAGTATTATCTGGTTGGCCCAGAAGGAAAATGCCAAAAAGTGGATCTGAATGATCCTCCAAATGGACCTGGACATTTCTTCTTTTATGGCCTTCATATAGCGTTGCTTACATCCTACCACTTTACATTGTTTGTGAATTGGGGGTGTTTGACTGCTACCTTTCTGCAACTGCCTTCAGACATCACTGTTCCGATTTGTTCTTTATCTTGCTGCATAGAGCATTCGAATATGTTGACTAGAGAGCTTGTGGTAACTTGTGTACTGGTTGTAGCTCTTAAGATGTTTATAGCTCATAGCTGCCTGATTCATTTTCATTGGATTACACATTCCTATCTACATTGAATGTGCATACCCTTAAATTGCCTCACATGAGTAAAGTGATTCACAATCTGTTCTGATAGAAAATGAGGAAATTCTTCAAATGTTTCTCATCTCTTTGGGTTTGCCCCATAATATGTATAAAAATAACAGAAGATACCAGAATCCAGAGATTTAATTCATAGTGACCATATACATTAAGGCAATAACAGCTTATTCATCACCATGCCTTTTTCCATTATAGTTATGTGGAACTAAATAACAGCTGCAGCTTAATTTGCTTTCTAATATCCATTTTTACATAAAGAGAAGAAAATAAAATGTGTCAGTAAGTGGCTCAGACTAGGACTGTCATATATTTAATATTTATGCTGCTTTTAAATACATTCTAAAAATATCTAGGAAATTAAAAAAGTGTTGTCTGAAACATGGAAAATAAATGGAGCAGAAAGATCTAACAACCAGAGCCAGGGAGTCAGCTGGTAAAAAATCAGCATAGCTTCATTGACTTCCAAAGGACTATGTCACTTTACAGATCTGGATGAATTTTTTGATCAGATGGATTAAAGAAATAAGAGTATGATATATGCATCTGACATGACTTGTGAAGTGAATGCAGGCTTTCAGTTTTGGATGCGTGAGAGTAGTCGTTCTCCCCTGGTAGATGTAATCTGTGGGAGCGAGATATAAATCCATAAAATGGCGCATCCATGATCAAAATAATAATAGAAGCAGTCTCAGAGTGTTTCAGATTACAGTAAAACCTCAGAGTTACGAACACCCGAGGAATGGAGATTGTTCATAACTCTGAAATGTTTAAAACTCTGAACAAAACTTTATGGCTGTTCTTCCAAAAGTTTACAGTTGAACATTGATTTAATAAAGCTATGAAACTTTACTATGCAGAATAAAATGCTGCTTTTAACCATCTTAACGTAAACAAAACAAGCACAGAAACAGTTTCTTTACCTTGGAAAGTTTTAATAAAGATTTGACCTTTAGTTTTTTAGTAGTTTACATTTAACACAGCACTGGACTGTCTTTGCTTTTTTCTTTGCTTTTTTTTTTTCTTTTTTTTAAAAAAATAAATCTCTGCGGCTGCCTGACTGCATACTTCTGGTTCCAAATGATGTGTGTGGTTGACCGGTAAGTTTGTAACTCTGATGTCGTAACTCTGAGGTTCTACTGTACATTAATTTCTGGACATCAGCAAAGACCAAGAGCAACTGAAAACTGCTAGTTCACTGGGGTAGGTAGAGATGCAGTTTGTCTTTATACAGGGGAAAAGAGGAAGATGTGATCTAAATATTTATATTGATATGTAAATTGAAGCGGAGGGTTGTTTTTATTATTTTATCATTCTAGATACATGAAAGTTTAGTGAAACTGTCAACAAGTTCATCTTTTTTTTTCACTTTTACTAAATACTATTGTGTTATAACTTGTACCATTTGAAATCTGCACAAAGGCATTTTGTCTTTCATTAAAATGTTCCAATCCTGGCTCCTAAAGGGAATTAAGATTTTCTCACTCATAAAAGATTCCTACTGTTAACATATATTTTCAAAACAGCCATTGCCTCCTTCCTACTACCCATTCATCAGATCTTGTATTTGCATCAGGTATATTGTCAGCATATGGATGTCTAATTTTTAAACACGAGCATCTAATTAGGTTATGCAAATCTCCATTTGGACACTTTAATCATCATTTAGATATGTGAACTGCTATTTGTTTTCTACCTACTCTTTGTCAAATCTGTTTTGTCAGTGTCAGTAGAACCTGTCTTGGCAGTCTCAGCAAAGAGACCAAAGATTAAATGGCCAGCAGACTCCCTTAGAATTTTTTTCCCAGAGGCCCTGAAATGGAAGGTGTGCAGAGACTTTCTGCTTTTCTCATCTCTCCCAATCTGTCCCTTTATGCTTATCCTTTCTTTCTCCTGCTCACTTTCATTTGGGCCCTTTTCATGCACATATATAGACTCATTCTCATTTCTGAGCTCCCCCTTTTCTTATTACCTTCTCCTGCTCCATCTCCAGGAAACAGGCTCTGATCTCTGACATCTGCGACTCTCACTTGCCACGAGGCAAGCAAATCACCTCATCAAGGAACACTTGAGGAAATGGGTGGGTCTTGCATTGTGCCCCAGAGCATAAATAATGGCAGGGATATAAACAAAATAGTAAGAGCAAGCTGTGTACTTCTTAGAATTATAAACATACAGTCCAACATACAGGTCCTATGCTGCAGTCCAGGGCATTTGAGTCATATAGAAAGCAAAGCCCAGCACCTTAGTGTATTTTCCTTTAGCATTATCTGAACCTCAGTCACTAAATTGACAGCAGTTGGCGGGAGCAAGAGTACAGGAGTGGGTCAGTTGAGTGTCTCTGTAACAGATCTCTTAGGAACAGGAGCACCCTTATGAGACTACATCAGAGAATCCATTTCAGCTGTGTACAGGAGTAAAAGTACTGTTCATAGTCTGAGCAGTGAATCCTTTTCTCTTGGCGGACAGTTTGCATGGGATGGAATAATTGCCTATGCAATGTCTCTCACAGGAGTAGGACACATCTGAAGGGGTGGTAAAAGGACTTGAGTGATGGAGAATTTTATAGAACCACCATCTAAGCCAGGGGTCTCTAAACTTTTTGAGACGAGGGCCATATTAGATTTTTAAAGGGGCTTCGCAGGCCGCTGCCGCGGACCCCCGCCCTTTGCTCCTCTGGCCGTGCCGCAGGGGCATTCACCCCTTTGCTCCTCCAGCCACGCCGCTGCCGTGACCCCTCCCCTCCTTTGCTCCTCCAGCCGCACCGCCGGGGCACTCACCCCTCCGCACATGGGGCCGCTGGCAGCAGCTCACACGGGGGGGAGGGCAGCGGCGGCTTCTCCACGTGCCTGCTCAGCTGGGGGTAGGGTGACCAGCTGCCCCGATTTTGTAGGGATAGTCCTAATTTGGGGGGCTTTTTCTTATCTATGCTCCTATTACCCACCTGCCCCCCACTGCCTGTCCTGATTTTTTACACTTGCTGTGTGGTCTCCCTAGCTGGGGGGCCGGACAAATCGACGCTGCGGGCCGGATCTGGCCCCTGGGCCGTAGTTTGGAGACCCCTGATTTAAGCAATGCACAATTTTAGTGGAATTAAATGCAATATTTATAAAATTAGGGTCATCTTCTGAGACTTTTAGGCTGAAAATATAATTCTGCCAAGAATATTTTGGAGCTCCTGAAATTTGTTTAAAGATTTAATTATAAATAAAATAAAATAATAATAATAATAAAAAACAATAGTAATAAAATAATAATAGGCCAAGAGTTAAATTGAGCCAAAAACTCTATGCAGATTGACAATATTCCTAAAAGTTTGCAAAGGTGATTTAAAAACAGACGGAAATAACAAACTAATCATTAGAAATCTCCAGTGAGTCCCAAGTTTCTAAAGTTTTGAACTTCCTGTAAGCAAGCTGCCAGAGAAGTAAACAATAGAAGCCAATAGGAGCTGCAGCATTAGAGTTTTATTCACACTGGAAGACATCATGCTTTATTTAAATTCTCATCCCAGCCTGCCACCAACTCATTGTGTGGCTCAAGACAAATTTCTTAGGCCAAAATTCTAACACACTGAATCTCAGCACCTACAGTAAATGAGTGCCGTGATTTTCAGAAGCATTAAGCACCCAAAGCTTGACTACAGTGAATTTCCATGAACTACAGTAGAAGCTCAGCATCTTGGGAAAATTAGACCACTAATTTATAGAGCCCTGCAGATATTCCCTGATATAAATCAGTATCTGCAGAGCTGCAGGGCTCTACCGGGAACAGCAGCGGCGAAAGCAGCAGCCTATTGGGCAGCAGTTCCCAGGAGCCAGCACCTTGTGCCGGAAGATCATCCAGCACGGCTGTACCGCCTCAGCCCCGCCCACTAGGGTGGGCATCAGGCTCATCAGAAATTGTCTGATCATGCTAGTGCAATGCGTGGGGTTGGGGGTGGGCATGTGATCCAGTGTTCGGTGCTTATGCAACTGCTAGGTATCATCTGAGCATGTCTGGCTGTTCAGTTACCTGTAGTGTTCATCCATAGCAGCAGTAAAGAGGTCTAGATGAACTCTGTGAGAAAGAAAACATCTTATTCTCATCATAATAATTGTCATGTCCTTGAGTGAGGATTCAGGAAGTGGATTTCATCTTGTATGGTGACACTCATCACTGTAGGGGTAATACTGAGCAGCCTGTTTGAAAATCTGTAGCCTTTTCTTTATTGGGGATGGGTGTTCTGTTTTTCTTAAGTGTTTCTATCGCTCAGAATTTTTTTCTGTACTTTTTTTAGGATCATACCAGTAACTAGGGCTTTGCAGATAAATTCTGTGTAGCTTTCATTTTAATACAACTACTTTTACTAGGCAATTGGTAAGTGATAAATACATTTGTCTTTCTATTGTACATTTTTTAATTGTGTTGTCAAAAACTGGTTAAGAGGTAGGAAGCAAAGAGTAGAAATAAGTGGCTGGTTTTCATCATGGCAAATGGTTAAAAGTGGTGCATCACGATTCTGTATTGGGACTGGTGTTGTTTAATATATTTATTAATTATGCTGGAAAGCATGTGAGCAGTGAGGTAACAAACTTTACAGGTGATACAAAGGTGCTTAGGTAAGTCAAATCTCTAGAAGACTATGAGGAACTTCAGAGGGACTTAACTAAGTTAACAATGTCAGATGAACTTCAATGTTAACAAATGCAAAGCAATCTACAGTGGAGGAAAAAAACTGGACTAATCACACATCTTGGAGTTCTAAATTAATTGTATCAGCTCAGGAAAGGGACTCTGATACCAATGTGAACAATACAAAAAAGCTAACAAGATGTTAGAATGCATAAGGACAAGGAAGGAGAATAGTACAGAAAATATTACACCATTATATAAATCAGTGGTGCAGCCTCATTTAGAATGCTACATGTAGCATAGGTCACACCATCTCAAAAAAGATATTACAGAAAGAATAGGGGGGGTTCCAAAGAACAGCACCAAAAACTATTGAGACCTGGAAAAACTCTCATATGAAAGACTCAGAGGGGTAGCTGTGTTAGTCTGGAATTGCAGAAGTGACAAAGAGTCCTGTGGCACCTTAAAGACTAACTAAAATTTTAGAGCATAAGCTTTCGTGGG